>JAYJMA010096974.1:0-21862 GCA_036873895.1 Parotocinclus cabessadecuia
ATATATGCATACATACACATATACATACACACACACATACAAGCAAGTCGAGGCCAAATTAAAGTAATCAATTAACCTAACATGCATGCCTTTGGATTTTGGTATAAACTGGAATACCCGGAGTAAACCCACACAGACACGGGGAGGACATACAGACTCCACATTGAAAGGGCCCAGACCGCTTCACCTTGGGACAGAACCCAGGACCTTCTTGCTGTGAGGCAGCGGTGCTGCTCGTGTGTGTGTTTGGGATGGTGGGGGGGCAGAAGTGCTTGAATTTGGCAATCAGGTTAAACTCTTAAGGACTTTGAGGAAAAAGACACTCAAGACCCACTTGATTGAAGAACAAACAAAACACTATTCATTCAGATCTGTATTTAACAGCTACCTTAAACGGTTTCTCCGGCATTTTTAGGATATTCAGCACTACTAAAGTTAAAACAGATGTTTAATAATGTATAAGCATTTTTACAGTCTACATTAATCTGTGTATTGAAAGTCTGACGTGATTCCCACACCTGAAGTGAAAAAGGCTCCATCTATTGGTGAAACAACTCCACGTATGCCAAGATCAACGTCGCCTCGGAAAGTTCCAACAGTAGAATTACAGCTAATTACTAAAGAGAATAAATCCTTACAGACAATAAAATTAAAATTAAATGATAAAATATAAATAAATAAAAGAGTCTGACTAATTTGCACAGCTCACACAAAAGCATGCACACTATATGGATAACGTGTGCGGATTTACCTTAATTTTAAAACGTTAGCACAACCACTGCAGGAGTGAGTCAATCTTAAATATGTGCGTTTTACTCTAAATGAAAGTAGATAATACAGATGATCGTTTTATTCACAGCCAACCTGTAACGAGTTACTTTACATAGTTGCTTGAAAAGATAGCTGGTATAGCTAGCTGAATCATGATACCACCTAGCTAACGCTGTAATTAAAACACACCCGTTTCCAGGGGTGTCAAAACTTTAGCACAAACATTATCGAACACACACATACACACTTTACATTTAGTTTTAAAGACTTATTTAGGGGGGAATGGACACCCGCCAAAACAATAGCTCTGCTTGTGGACAGACTTACCGAATACCCGTTCTAATGTAGAATCCTCAGTACTGGTGGCTCATGGGAAACGTAGTCCTTGGTCCTTTCTAAATGTCATGTTATAATGCAATATGTCAAAAGAATTAAGAGTGAAATGATTTCCATCTAAGATATATCCACCTACTGCAAAGACACACCTTACGTTTGGTTCTATCAAAAATACATTTTACAAATTTTACGTAGTATTGGCTGAATTACAGTTTACAAAAACTAACCACGTCTTTTTGTTAGAAATAATTTTTCATGATATGGTTACTACTATAACTCTCCCTTAGTTGTGAGACTTACTTTCTGCTCTGCTGTCCTTAAATTTCACAGAGAATTTGTTTACCACCTTTGATTTTAATCTTCAACTGTCCCCCCTTGACCCACGCTGTTTGCGTGCGAATCGAACCTCCGTCTTATCACTTATCACCGGGATGCTTTTAAGGAATGGCCCGCAGGCCAAACTGCTCGTTCACTGGCCTCTCGTCGACTCACCTTGCTGCACACCGAGCACCCTGACACACTTTGTGTTTAATAAAACTTTCCACAGGCTGTGCTGTTACACGTTGTGGTACAACTGCTGTACCACAACAACCAGTGTACCAGAATATGAATGAATTAAAGGAAGTATTGCATATTTCAGTTTTAAACTCCTCAAATGGCAAGTGACTTAAAGATACGCAAAATTGTTTGGGACAGGGAAATACTTTTTATTTCCAACATTCATCATTTCCCCTATTCCCAACGTCCTGGTTTTAAATCATTAGAGAAAATCCTGGTCATTATAAAGCAAACTTAATATAACTTACGCACCTTAATGCTTACACATGTGCATATGTACAAGATCCACCCTTTCAAAAAAAAAAAAAAACAACGTGTTCTGAGCCCTCCCCTACTCCCCTTGCCCACCCCCACACAGTCTAGCACATACAAGTTAAGAAAATGAAAAGTAAGCATTTACTAGGTTCATACAATAAATGACCTTCATTACATTTTTTTGTTTTGCATCTCATGGGGTGTAAAAGTAAAAAGTGACCAGAGATCAAATCGTACACACCGAGGGCTCTTAATATAGAATAAAAAGCTAGTTAGCAACTCAGCTGTTACCTACCCTCTCTCGTTAGCAATTTGAGGTGAAGCACTTCTTTTCTGGATGAGGCACAGACATAACAGTGAGACAGTCTGAATTAAAACGTGTTAAATAAAAGGAAGGAAAGCCGGCTGATTGATAAAGCTCGAGCATTACCAGTATCACAATGTGATACAATGTGCACGCGCACGTACGCACCCCCTCCCTACCAACAACAAACCTGCAACTCCAAAAGCTGCAGTCTGTATATACGTCAGCGCTCCGCTTTTTGGACTGTTTTTCAGCATTGAAGAAAGAAAAAACAAACATGATATATTTACAAATTTATACTTCTAACACCGCAATGCCAGATACCTACACCTCTGTAGTTGATGCACGTTAGCAAAAAAAGTCATATTTACAAGTGTCAATTTGAATTTGAACTGAGAAACCTGTATCCTGTGACTGTGTATTCTTGTGTTGTACGAGAGTGCCGGTTTGTGTGCGTGTGTTCCAATGGAAGCTAAAGATCTGCTGAACCTATTTAGAGTCGTGTTAGTTGGGTCAAAAAGGATGTCGGCATGTGTGTGTTCCTCCCCCAAGCGTATAGGTTTAAAGTCGTTCCTCGTCAGTCCACCTTCACCACGCTGTAGATTTTGGTCACGAACCAGAAACAGGCAAAGAATCCGATCGTTCCTGTAAGGAGAGAGAAACGAATAATATGTTTTGTGTGCACGGAACTGTTCGATACAACAATAAAGGCTCATCCGGGCCTAAAATGCCTCAACCTGCATCTTCCAGATCCTATCAGGAAGCAGCTACTTTTATAAGTTTTTAAGTTTGCTACAGTAAACAAACACTGTAGGAAAGCCTCTGTGCATGATTTGACTCGTTTTATTTGTGCTCACTGGCCAATTCATTATTACACCTGTTTAACTGATCATCAACACAAACATATCAACAATATCTAGCCAATCGCGTGGCAGCAAACTCGATGCATGCGGGCTCGTAACCGTGGTCAAGACCATGGCACGTAGCCTTTAAACGTGCCATGGTTGTTGCTGCTAGGCGGCTTCGAACTGCTGATCTGCTGATTTTCACACACAGACATCTTTAGGGTTCACAGGTCAGAAGGAGAGAAAATATCCGGTGAGGGCAGTTCTCTGGACAAAACTTCCAGGTTGATGACTAGAGGTTAGATATGAATGGCCAGACTGGTACGAGCGGATAAAAAGACCTTAAAAAGTAACTTGACCACTTGTAACAACCAAGTTATGTTGAAGAGCATCTCTTAAAGCACATGTCGAACCTTGAAGCAGATGTGCTACAGCAGCAAAAGACCACTCTCGTCAGCTAAGAACAGTCAACAGTGTGGAACAGAAGGTCCAGGGTTCAGATCCCACCTCTGCCAAGCTGCCGCAGTTGGGTCCTTGAGCAAGGCACTATTTGCCCCAATTGCTTGGATTGTAAGACTGTACGAGTTCTGGATAGGGGCGTCTGCTAAATGCCGTAAATGTCAAGTGAGAACACAAGTCACAAGGGTTCTTCATAACAGGTCAACAGAAGATTTCGCCTGGTCTGACGAGTCTCAATTTCTGCTGCGACATACCGATGGTAGGGTCAGAATTTGGTGTAAACAACATGAAAGCATGGATCCAGCCCGCCTTGTATTAATAGTTCAGACTTCTGGACGTGGTGGTGTAATGGTGTAGGGAACGAGAAGACAAGTCTAGGAAAACTGTGCATTTGAGTAAATTAGATTAAAAGATTAGCGTCGGACAAAACGATACTAGAACGTACTTAATAAGTACGACAGAAATTCTAATCAACAGCTACAAAAAACATTGTACTTCAAGTATATGCTGCGCACAGCCTGTAACTCACCAGTAAAGAGGAAGAAGATCAAGGCCATGATCATGGTGTAACCAAAGTAGAGGATGGTGCTGGCCAGGCCGGTGATCTGCAGTTTGGAGAAGAAGTAGTGCACGGCGTACACAAGGAAATATGCCGCTGTGAAGCCGCTGGTGAGGAAGGAGCGCCACTGCCAGTGATAGTCCTGATAGAGGAAAAAACAACATGAGCAAGAGCGAACGTCACAGGTTCATTTGTTGGTTTGTTTGCGTAACGTCACGTCAGCATCAGTAGGTAACTGGGACAGAAGCGAGGTCAGTCACGCTGGCATGGGGGTCAATTTAGAGCTACCAGTTACCCTCGTGCATGTTTTTGGACTGTGGGAGGAAAGTGCGGTCTGAGATTAAGATCAAACAGAAAACCTATGGAGCTGTGACTACAGAGCTAAATACCTACAGAGCATGCAATTTAATCAAGGAAACCAAAGCTTTATGGCTTCAACTTGAGATGGACTAGTTCACATGCAAGCATAAACACACACAAGCTTTTCTTCCTGCGTAGGTTGTGTTACCTCAGCGCACAGGTGGAAATAGCAGAGCAGTATCGTGGCCTCGGAGCAGGTGATCACCAGAATGATGAAGACCAGGAAAAGGAATCCAAACATGTAGTACATCTGATGGGACCTGTGGGCAGGGAACATAAGCACACATGGTATGAGAGCTACAGCAAGATTAGGTTTTCCATAAGTCCATCAAAATGGCGTATACAAAATCATTTCAATCCAATTCAAGAAATGCTTCCAAATGTACTATATAATAGTGGTGTATACTGGTGCTGTGATACAAACTGTGATACAAAAATTTTATGATGGAGGATTCTGGCCATAATTACCCAACCCATAATGGAGCCTGCTCTAGCCTCAAGCTTGCCAAAGCATAACTGTGCCCTTAAAATGAATCCTATTCGCTCACACGTGCTTATCAAGCTACTCTATACAAAAGTTGCTGAACACCCAAAATACACAATTTAAAAACAATGGCATTAAAATGGAGTTTCTCTCTCCCGCTACAACATCCTCCACTCCTGAAAAGACTGAACGGTCGCCTGACTTGCAGTGGCCATTCCACCCGATGACATTAAAGTCAAGGCTAAAAAAAACACATTGTCACCATCACTGTAATATTCTATGCAATTATGGACTTTTAAGCTGGGAAAATCTGGCTAAGTTTAGAAATCTAGTACCGGTCTTTATACTCTTAGCGCTTCCAGTGCTATTAGAATGCGTGTGTAAAGTCACAAATGGGTCAACAAGGTCTTCAACAAGAAGTGACTGCATTATTCCACTAAGGAAAAGTGTTTTTGGCCATGTTGTTTTTTTCTTTCCGTGCTTCACGTGACTGGAATTCTCTGGAATTAAAAGGGTTAACATCGGTGGGTTTGTTCTGCAGAAGTATGAAAGCCTGGTTATTGAGCACACAGATTTGTCAGCATAATGGCTGACTTTGTTTAATGTTGTATTTTATGATTTTTTTTTTTTTATTAATTACATTACATATTGTGCTGTGTAAAACTGTTCGCTTTAGAACATCAACCTGCCCAGAGGAAGTATTGTCCCTGCCGTTTAAATAAATAAATCAAAAGAAATTGAAAACAAAACAAGGCTCTGTGTGAGCTTGCCAAATTCTTGAAGTGTCAGAAAGTCACATCTTTATAGACTTAGGAGGGCAGGACAGAAAATGATCAAACTAACTCTGTGGGGAAGTGGAAATGCCGTACTGAGAGAGACTGAGGTGTTCACTATAACCCATTCTGATGCCAGTATGCTTCCTATAATGAACCTATTAGTAGAACGGGACTAGCTGAAAGAACCAAAAAAAAGTAATTCGAATTGGTGTTCACAAACTTTTGGATGTATAGGCCAATGAATTACGGTGCCTAAATAAGATTGCTTCTGTCATTCATTTTCTTGTCTGCCTATCCTGCCTGTGGAGGAGCCGGTGCCTAGCCAGCAGCACAGGGCACAAGGCAGGAAGAACCCTAGACAGGGCATACACACTAAGGGAACATTGGAACCACCAATTAACCTAAAAAACACGTCTCTGGAATGTAGGGGGAAACCTGAGTATCCAGAGAAAACCCACGCAAGCACGGGGAGAACATGCAAACTCCACACAGACAGAGCACTGGGTCTGGATTGAACCGGAGATCTTAGAGCTGTGAGGTGGCAGTGCTAATCACTGCACCACTGTTAATTAGATTCAGTTGTTCACAACAGCATCACATTTATCAACATAAGTGTCTTCATTACAATATAATATCAATACACACCGGTACACGAATACAAACCACGAGTTCCCACTGCATAGCTGGAACTCACCAGATACTGTTGAGGATGAAGAACAGCTGGATGAAGATGCAGCCAAAGGGCAGGATGCCACCCATCACGATGCCAGGCAGTGGCCTAGTGTAAAATGACTGTTCTGGAATCTGCCGAGGAATCTGATTGGTACGTACAGGGTGCTCTATGCCCTGTACGAACAGCAACAGAAAAACGAATCAATTAAAGGTCAGCGCTCTTTAACAACCACCCATCAACATCCGTTTGCTTAAAGACTTAATAATGTGTGTTATAACTCCAGACACTGCAGCCATGAACAAATATTTCAGGGTCAAATTTTAAAGAAACGTTCAGCACTGAACCTATTCGTTTCATTTACAGTGGAACCTCGGTTATCTTTTGCCCAGGTCATTGTACATTTCGGTTATAGTCAACTTTTTTCAGTGAAATTGTCCCAGTTATCGTTCGTCCGCCCAGTTTTTGTCGGCATTCCCACTTGGCGTCACTCACCCACTGCAGCGTAATCTCTAAGGTGTGTACTGCCTCTTTAAGAGACCCTCAAACTGAGTTTGCAGGAGCATTGCTGCACTGTGGAGTAGCAGAGATCGTTGTGCTGAACTAGATAAGACTGATCCCAGAACATTTATTTTATTTATCCTTTTTATTTCTGTTAGTAACTCTGCTGAGATTTAGTTCATGTACTAAAATCTAGAAAAGCTATAAGAGCAGGTTTAATTATTGCCGTTCTAGAAAACAAACTGAGCAGTGAAGTATCAGATAAACGTGAGTACGAGTCTCCATCTGTTCCACGTGCCAATATTTTGCCCGCCAAAGCTCACTGCTGCCTGGGTTCGAGTGGAAACCTAAACCGGGGACGACTCCAAGCGTTACACCACGTGTTGATCGTTTATTCTGGCTTTGTTTCTCGTTCAGAGAGCATCACCCCGGCCGTCCATCCCAAACATTTCCTTTGTTTTTCCAGTGTTATAAATGTATTTTAGTTAATATTTGTGTCCAAAAGGAATTTACATTTTTCTTACGGGAAATATGGCTTCAGTTTGATTTGATTTACTCTACACTAACTACTAGCAAAGTAATAGGAACCACGTTACAGTTTGTGTTGTGTCTGTTCTGGAAATGAATGTTTGTTTAAGTGCACTCATTGAAGCTGTGTGTACTTACAGATTTCTTAAAGCCAAAGTAGGCTCCGATGAAGGTGAGCGGAACAGAGATACAGAACCACAGCGCCAAGATGGCTACCAGCGTGCCAAAGGGCATGGCAGCTGACGATCCCTCACCCCACAAAATCAGATTCATCAGAAAGAAATCAGCAAACACCACGCTGAGGAAGAACAGAGATTTTAGCAAACAGAGCTAAAATGTATGCAGTCAAAAATCTGACGTGGCACACAAGGGCACATGCATTATTAATTAAGGTTGTTTTTTTTTCTTCTTCTTTTTACGTTTCTGTAGGTGCGCACACGCATGACGACTTAAAAATAAAACCATCCTTGTGGTGTCACCACGTCACACTAAACTGAGTTAGACCACGTGTGGACGTCCCAAAACTTTTGGTCTGAGCTGCTCTTGAGTTGGTGAAAATTGGTCTGTTGAAATTTGAATCTGAACAGACCATTACTGTGGAAGACTTACACATTTTAAAATACTGCTAATTTTAAACGGATCAACATTTGACAGAACCGCATTTAACCGCACAGCGCGATCATCTACGCAACTTGTATTAACTGCAAAAATGTGTGGAAGAAGAAGAAAAAGACTAAGAACGTGCAGTGATTTCCATGTCGTTTACAGTAAACTGAAGAATTGACAATGCCGGCATTCCCCATGGTTCGTCAATGGTATCCAATGGACAAACAAGGAACAGCTGTTTAATGGGACAATACCCTAATCACTGTCATTTAACAGATGTTCTTATATAGCTATGGCTTTCCAAGGCAAAGTAAATGTTGCTCCCATTTCTTTCTTTGCTCTTTATATTTCAACACTGACAGTTCTAAACTTTTGTTGTTTGTCCCGATTGACGATTCTGATGTCCGAAAAACACAACTGACGCATCATAGCAACCGACACCCAGAAATACCACCAATTTCACACTGTGAAATTCTGTTACATCCCTCATAACCAAATTCAGAGAAGCTGGGGCTGTGGACAACAAGAAACGTAATGATCGTCTAAAAACCGCTACTAACCAAGAAACCTCAACAATAGTCTGACCTTTGTGAAAAGTCCACATAGCAGCACACGACGTGTCCTGTGTCTTTTGACTCACCCTGTAGATGTTTTATGGTTCATTTAATGTGACTACTGTTAATAGCACACGCTTTTCTGGTAGATCTCACATACACACACACACACGTCACTAGAGACAAACCCCACAGATGCAGGTAGACTAAGAAGATTTATTAAGCGTTTGTTTACCTCTATAAACAGAGGGAACATAGATTAGGGTTAGAAGACATGGTTCAGGTAAAATAGGAGGCCAAACATTCCAGGAGATCAAACACCTCCAAATTGGATGGACTGGAAGCCCGAATGGACTATCATACTTCCTACTTCAACTAGTTTGTTTCAGATGGAAAATTACCGGGTAATATAAATCAACACACAACGCTGCCACCTCTCAATCCAAAGGAGACACTGAATACTGAAATAATTGCTTCATGGTGGGGCACGCCTCCTCAGAAAATGGGACTGTGGAGGCCAAGTGGCCAATGTCCTGGACTACGGACCCCAGAAGGACCCATGGAACAGAAGATCCAGGGTTCAAATCCCATCTCTGCCACAGTTGGGTCCCTGAGCAAGGCCCTTAACCACTGCTTGGATTGTAAGACTGTATTAATTGTAAGTCCTTCTGGATAAGGGCATCTGCTAAATTACAAAAAAAAAAAATGACAATAAAACAAAAGCTCTTTAGCATTGTCACCCTCTAATGTAAACAAGGCTTTACTATCAACACGCAAACTCCGTATAAAACTACAAAAGCAACAGGATGCATACAACTCACCCAGGACAGAGGAAAGCAGTCAGCAGCACATTGGTCTTCCACTTCTCTCCACCAAACGCTGTACAAACAGAACACACACTATTCAACCGCAACTGCTTTGCAAATATACCAGCAATAATGCAGCAATTAAGTGACGGTGCAGTCATGTCATTATCACGGAGCAACAATACTCCAGTGTGTTATGATTTCCCACCTGAAATCCCGAGAAGAAAAATATCCAAATGATAGAGTCCATAAAATATGTAACACAAAGCAAGCTATTTGGACTAATTTCATAATATTAAGAGGGTTCTTCACCATAATTATTTCTCCAAACAAGGGAAGTACTTTACACTAACTGGGGGGGGAATAAACATCCGATGAAAATCCGCTGCGAGCTCTTCTTTCTGGTTAACTGGTGAAGTTTGGACACCTTTCAGATGATCCACTAGGGTTTTTTGTATGGTTGCAGAACACAACTGACCTGGTAATTGTTTATTAACGAAATGCTATTTATGGTTCTGTCAAACAATTTAAATACTTAATCGTGTTTACACTGGAATTGAAAGACCTCTTTACTCGAACAAACTGGACATCGAACGGTGCATTCAGATCCCCACAAGCGTGCTGCTTTACCACCACTTAGTTCGAGCCTAACCTGGAATGCATTGGGTACACCCTGGAGATGGTGTACACCCTGGAGGGGATGCCACGCTACCACAGCCTTTCATCCAGCCCCTCAGGAATCGGCATTTACAGCAGGTGGCTCTTAACACCAAGTGTTTGAGACCAGGATCAAGACTGTAGATTTAAACATTTAACCAATCAAAAATCAGGTATAGATCCTGAATAAACAGAACCCGAGTAATAATTTTAAACTGGGGAATTTTTGACAGCTGGTACACAAACACTTACGATTACCACCTGTGAGATTGAGGTTTTCACCCTTTCCCCTGGCAGTTGTAACTAAACATCAGAATAGATTTAGCATAGTGTGAAAAGTCTGAGGTTGTGTGTCGGAGCCCCAGCACTAACACAATCACTGAACTGTATGGAAGTAGCTGAGGGTAACCAGGCCTCCTCTGACACTGATTAGACCTAATGATGTGCACACAATCCTTTTACATTTCAGGGGATGAAGGGTCAGCGGTTAGGGGTTAGGGTCTCAGCGTTGTACTCGCACATATCTGTCTGTAGAGCAGCACGGCGCTTTGTACAAAACGCACACAAGCTAATTTCATTTCATTTCATTTTCAAGTCTCAATCTGCAAACCTTTTCACTTTAATCAAAGTCAGATTTATGCAAGTAGCGCTTTTTACACTTTTCCATCATTTTCTATTATCTCCTATATATCAAGTGAGCAAAGATGAAAAAACCTAAACTTCATAATGAAGAACCCTTGGACGAGCCAAGACTCAAACCAAGGGACCCAACCCAAAAATAATAAGTTGATAGTTATAGTTTACATTTTTTTTTTTATCTAAATAAATATTTACAGAGAGAACATAATTAGGGCAGCTCAGGGGTTCGGACCGCTGCCTCACAGCAAGAAGGTTTCGGGTTCAAGCCTGGGTTGGAGTCAGTGTGGGTTTACTCCGAGCACTCCGGTTTCCTCCCAAAGTCCAAAGACGTGTTCGGTTAATTGGTGTCTCTAAATTGGCCCTTAGTGTGCGACTGAGTGTGCTCTATGATGGATTAGCGCCCCGTCTAGGGTTGTTCCTGCCCTTGTGCCCAGAGTTGCTGGCTGGGCAACGGCAGGCCCATGACCCAGTGAGGACTAAGCTGAAGACATGGAACATAATTAAAATAAAATTATAATTATAATTATAAAAAAATATAACCTAGACAATTTCTTAGATTTCAGAGAAAATGTTAACCCGGTTAATGGGAGCACATCGGGACATGATGGTTTTGGTCCTAATAACCGGCTGGTCCGATTAAACCAACATGCCCTATGTTACAAGACGGAACGAGCTATATTTTATGTAACATATTAAATGTTTATTAAACCTTTATTGTACCATATACACGTATAGCGAACGTACAAACAAGAACTACTGTTGTTCATTAAAAAATAAATTTGCAAACAAGTTTTTGGAAAGCGATCTACCACACAATGTACAGATACTCAGCATGCGAAGCATAATACTGTAAATAATAAGTTCTTACTAAATTCCAGTCAACGTTTGAAGAATTTATCCAGTGTGATCTGACAGACTGAACTAAATCACGACAAGAAAATTAAGAAAGTGGTGGGCGTGGTCACATCCTGCTGGTTTTGCTCTTGTCAAGACAACTTTTTGGATTTCCTGACCTTTGATAAAAGCATAAATTTTTCCGGGGATCCCAAAAATCCTCCCATATCTCGCTTTCTATCCGCTCTAAGTGGCGACTTGTGGCTTCATTTTCTTATTCGCTCTCACGTTCTTTGGTCTGATTAAACTTTTGGTCCAAATAAGCGAATAAAATTACACGTATATAATAGGATTTGTTTCGGAACTTTCGGTTCGAATACGCGGATTCGACTCTATATCTGCAACAAAAACAAGCAAGTGAAAATTTACCGTTAGGGTGGAATTATTACAAGTGACATGAGTTATGTATCTTAATTAACGTATTCTTCATTTATTTGCCTTGCTGTGCCCCTGTAATAACTTTGCACCACCCGACTGCCATAATGTTATACAAAAGATACAAAAGTTGTTTTCACCCAACACACGACATAACCTGAAATGCGAAGGTTGTCTGATTTACTCTTGGTGTCACGCTTTCAAAATAAAAACAATATTAGAACCCACCTGGGCATTTTCATCTTTAACCAGTAACCCCAGCTTTGCGTGTTTGACATTTATATGTCTTATTTGCTTGGGTATCATAACTGTATGCATATAGGGATTAGCCATAAACATTGTGGAAATACACCCAAGATGCATTTATAGCTAGATTATCTACAAAATAAAAGCATACCTTCATTAGTGGTAGATTGTTGTTCCTCAAAGATCAGGTGTATATATAGTAACTTTCGACTCTTGCTATGCTTTTCTTTGTATCATATTCAAACTGGCATCATTTAACGCATTTCCACTAAAACAAACAGATAATGAAGACTGAAAGTCTAAATAGCATTGAATATACGAACAACACGATTAGATTTATTATTGCTGTAGCAAAGGTACAATGGCCATAAATATGTATTTCTCACTCACTTGTTTATCAGAATGCAAAGAAATACAGGCAATATAAATAAAAACTGCTTCTATAGGCTGCAGTGGCGAGTACCTTAGTGTGACTTGAGCAATAGCAGCATCCGACATACAGTCTGAAGAGGCTTGATCAGGAATGCTCTTTTTTTGTAAGAGTTGCTCTTCGTTTTGGAAGAGTAACAGCGAATAAATAACTTTTTAGAAAGGAAAACAGAGTGACATGACTAAGATGTGCTCCAACATTGGAATCAAGATCAAATGAAAACAGTATTATGGAGTAGTAAAAGAGTATTTAAAAAGTATTAAGGAGTGACGAATACAAGCTGTGGGACCATTGTTTGACAGTTTGTTATATATGGTCTGTATACCATTGTCAAAAAAACGCCACATTTAACAGTGACCAAAAACTTTTGCACAGTAAGGTACGTACTGTATTTCACATTGGCTTTCAATCTTGCCTACCTATTTTTATTGCTTGTTTTCCACACTCTTTCACGTTATTTAGTGATTCGGTGATTTTTAATTACTGTAATAAGGAAGTTCTGGCTGCACCGTCACACACTGCCATCAGTCATCAAGTTTATCGAGAGGTCGAACAGGAATATAGTTGTTATTTTTAATTATATTTGATTACCAGATTTTATGTGGTACTATCAAGTTACGCTAAAGTAAATAAAAAAATATATCAGTAATTGTGTCTTCATGTAATATTACACTGATTACACTTAGGGTTATAATATACAAAATAACAAAATAAATGGAAAAGCAAACTCTATTTGTTGGGCAACTTAATAAGCAGCAGAGAAACTCAAATTCGCTCAGGTGACACGCTACCCCACCACTGAGGTACCACAGGTTTGAGTCGTGTGTCGTACAGGTAAATTTGGTTGTACCTGATGGAGGTAGGTGGTCCAGGTATAAACCTCCCTGCCAATAAAAACTCAATATTTGAATTATTCTCATATATCCAATATACATATGGCTATGTAATGATATAAAAAAGATCCGTAGCCTATCCTGGAGTTCATTTAGATTCAGTTCATGTTTGATTTTTATAGAAAACTACACATTGTGTACATTTTCTAAGGTCTGTGCTTCATGGCTTTGATTTTTTTCCTAGTGCAGTTTTAGTAAATAGTCTCAAAGTCCAGCAGCACTTTTATGGCTTTGTGAAATCTACGGCACATTAGTACAGCAAAAGAACAGTGGCTCCAAAACCATAAAGCCATCTGGGTATCACAGGACCAAATGGTTAGTCAATCAGGTTAGACATAACATAGGCTCGGTTCATAACCTTGCTGTTCTGGCAATAAAAAAAGACTTGTACTGCACGCACTTTTATTTTTCAGTTACAACCTTTTTCATGAACTGTTCATTCCAGTCATTTGCTTCTGAGCAAACCCTGTTTATCTGCGTAGGTGATAAGACATGTCATGCTCATGGTTTTGGTGCAATTTGTGGACTTTTGTTTTATTTTGATATCTTAAATAAATGCATGGACTACATGTCGTTCAACAGTTTTGTAGTAGTGTTGCTTTATTCTGAGTTTTGTGCCCAACTTTCTTGAAACCAGATTGCTGCTGGCTCCATTCAGATTATCTCACATTGAAGGAGCTGGGCAAGAAGCACATTACTGATTAAGGAAGTGAGGTTCATGTTTCTGCATGGACCTATGACTGACACACACACACACACACACACACGCACACACACACACACACACACACATGCACGCGGGGCTACAATAATGGCTTTAAATCCCAGGTCTATGTTGGACATTTGAGCAAGGCAGTTGATCTTCAACTGTCCAGTTTAATTGTATGTTACACTGGATAAAGAAAAACTAAGACATATAAATATAAAACATAGTGTGAAGAGCAAGTAGTACGAAGTAGTATAGGTTTTTGTGTGGATTACGGCTCTCTAAATTAGATTATCTTAATTAGATTTGCATTTAGTTACATGGCCGATCTTATCCTGCTACAGTCATACGGGTTATGTTCATTTTATTTAGATAAAACTAACAAAAATCATTGTGTTTAATCATCAGTTATAAGTCACTTTTAAAACGAACAGAGCAGTTATTAGCATCTGTGTGAACATAGCAATAGCACCATTTAGCATGATCACAGTAAACTTTATAGGTAGCTGTTGGTTAATAGTTGGTTAATAGTTTGCTAAATTTCAATAAAGTATCCTTCTGCCCGTCCATCCGTCCATCCATCCATCCATCCATCCATCTATAATCACTGGACACAAGTAGTGTACATTTTGAATTATCCCTGGAACAGTCAGGCAGTCATCCAGCAGGAACTAAACATGTGCCCAGGAAAAAAAATCTGACTGTGAAATTTGACAGAAGTTTTATGGTCAATTTTATGGTCAAGTTGTGAACATTCACATTAAAACTGCCAAGCAACTCACAGTTTTACTATGAAATTTCACCGTCCATTTGTCTAGGGTATTAAAGAAATGTAAAGATGTACCATCAAACCCTTTCGGTAAAGGTAAAAATCAAGTCTGAAAAATAAAGTGTATAAAGACTGAGCAGCTCCGTTGTGGAACAGATCGCCTTTTAGCTCAAATCACAGGTTAATATTCTACCCATTTCTATCCAGTCAATGTTTGTGAATGTGCTAACAAATCTGCTGTTACAGCACTGTGTTTTTCCTGTGTCAACAAAAGCATGTGATTAAAAACTACAGAAAGCGAGTACAGTATCAGTTCAGTGTCAGACATTAAACCTCATGTTTAACCTCAAGGAATTCACCACAGGTTAGGAAAGAACCAATGCGTGTGTGTGTGTGTGTGTGTGTGTGTGTGTGTGTGTGTGTGTGTGTGTATGTGTGTGAGAGAGAACTTGTTCCAATGTTCCACATTGTCCATTAATAAAGGGATCATTCTTTGTTTAGGTCTAACATAAAGACGACAAGATGCCGTGCTGTGCCGGGTTCCTGAAAATAATTATGTTCGTCTTCAATGGCGTCATCTTTGTAAGTCCGATTTTTCCTAACCTTTTTTTTTTTTTTGGTAGAATTCTAAAATGTTGTAAAGATGGTCATAATGATGATGTAATGTGGATGTAAATGGTACCATAACTTCCTTAAAGGATTAATAATATCATGTAATATTTAAAAATGATATGTGAAAATAGATTGATTGTAGATTTGTGTACGTCACTGCACAAATTGCACCCGGCTGATTATTTTTCCGCTGTTCTTATCTCATCGTACAGTATAATCATTGTACTTAATCTAAAATATGTCTAGAAGTCCCTTATGAGAGTCACATTTGAGCTAGAGCTGACCTTAGATCAGTCCTTGTACAAATGTCAAGAAAAGTGACATTATATCAGGAGAAAAATGGTAAACGCCTGCTCATGTAGGTCAGTGTGTGAAAGGGATAGCAAACATCCTCCTTGTATGGAGGATTATTTTAGACAAAACTAAATCATTCAATTAAAAATACACGACTAACCAAAATAATGCGAGGACAGATAAAAGGAGAAAGAAGTTGAGAGATGATCCAATTCAGAGTGAGATTTTTTTTTCTCATTTTGAACAAAACTTCCTTGCCAACAAGGCTTTGAGTAGTTTGTGCATAAAATGATTTTATTGAACTATTTTACTAAAATACAACAAGTTTGCTTAATCACACAAAATCCATGTTTGATTGTGGCAGTGTTTATTGTTACACAATGTTTTCCAGACACATTAGTTTAAAATAACGGAATTTAACCACTCACCATGTGGCCATGAGTTAATTCACTTAAAATACATTTAAAGAGATCTTTTGAAAAAACTACTTTGAATATAATAAAAATAGCACCACTGCCTCACAGCAAGAAGGTCCCGGGTTCAATCCCAGGGTGGGGCAGCCCGGGTCCTTAAGTCGCCATGTCCTCCCAGTGTCTGCGAGGTTTTACTCTGGATACTCTGGTGTCCTACCACAATACATATTTTCCTACCTCAATACATGAGTGTTAGGTTAATTGGTGTCTCTAAAGTGACCCTTAGTGTGTGACTGTGAATGTGAATTAGGGCCCAGTCTAGGGTTGTTCCTGCCTTCGCTCCAGCGACCCTGTGTTGATTAAGTGGAAAACATACATATAACATACAGCATGCAAATATGCATAATGTCGTCTATAGAACACAAAACCTGGACGCTCAAGCAAAGGACGAAAAAGCTAACGCGGTGTAATGGCTTACTGGTCATTAGAATAGTGGCTTGTTATTTTATGGGATTCTGGGTTCGAGACAGGAACTGTGGACCTTAAGACACAACTGCATGGACTGTAAGAGACGTAGGAATGCATCAGTTGTAAGTCGATAAGAGTCTTTGCTCAAAAACGTATGAAATGTAATGAAATATTTACTGTAACATACAGTAGAGGATCCATGGTGGTATTACCAGTATCGTGTGAACACCAAAGGTCCCTTGAGTGCACATACAGTCAGCCTAATCATTTCCATTTTTCCCTGTGTTTCTCACTCTTTCCAGTTGGCAGGTGCCGCAGTCCTGGGCGTAGGGATCTGGGTGATGGTAGACAGCGACTCCTTGCTGGAGGTCTTAGATAAAATCAAGGACGCACCTGAAGAACTGGCTCAGCTTTCTAATGTGGGCTACTTGTTGATCGGTGTGGGGGCCATCCTTGCTCTCATGGGCTTCCTGGGCTGCTGCGGAGCTATAACTGAGAACAAATGCATGCTTCTGACTGTAAGTGTGTCATCACTGTGATGTTAAGAACCCTTTGTTTCCTTTTTAAATCCATAAATGACACTGAATTACAGTTGTGTTGTATTTGGAATGGTTCCAACAGAAACCAAATTTGCACAATTATCCAATTAGCTAAATGTATGAATTCAGTCAGTACATGTTTCCGTCCTATGTATGTTCTAATGCAAGATGCTGGATCAAATTATTATCTTTCCTAAATTAAAAGTTAACATGACCGTAGCAGATCAATTACAGTACTTTACAAAAAGTTGTACCATTGTTTTGGCAATATTTATTAAGCATATATAATTATTTATCAGTCTCTTTATTAGAATACAACCAAAAAAATACGGAAGAAGTATTAAAAAAACAGCTTTTCTAGGTCCTAGTGTATAACTATTTATTGTGACCTCCCTTTACACTTGAGCAATAGGTGCATCTATATCAGGATGTCAAGTTAAGCTTTTACAGTGCTTCTACAGTCTTGTTTGGAAGGGTAGCAGCCAAGAAACCACTTTTTAAAAAGGGGAACAGGGTAAATAAAAGGGTAATATATGCTAAAGTTTAAAAGACTGGGGTGAAGATCAGTGGAAAGGAGGATCTTCATTTTTGGTCCAGTTGTGGACAATGTTATATATGATCATTATACACCATTGCTAACATAAACATGTGGCCTAAGACTTTTGCACAGTACTATACATTCTGAGACTCCAGACAATAAAAAATCTGGGAATGTAGCAAAACTGCCCATTTTAAAATATGTTTTAAAAATGGCTTTTGAATCAAAACAAAATACGGACAACAGGTGAATTTTTAGCCAACAAATAGAACAAACACATTTTCAGTAGAGCTGAAAAAAGGCTCCAGTGCCTTTCCCCAGAATACACAGGATACAGGCGTAGACATGCTCTAGATGGCGTGCCAGTCCATTGTAGGATTGGGGAGGATCGGGTGGCATTAGCTTTACAGAAATCTGAGCCTGGGACTCTTTTTAGCAAGTCAAAAGCAACAAAAGCTAAAACTTTGAGTGATGTGAACAGAAATGTGAATTATTTGTGAAAGAGAAATATGAGAAGCATCGCGCTAAGAGACAGAAATTGGATCGAAGTAATGTTCAGAGAGCGCTGTGGATGTTTTTATTTGTCACTTTCTTGTATTAGTTAACGCAGAACACATGACTTATTATTACTGTGGCTGCGGAGAGAGAATTGGATAAGCCTATGTGGAGTCTTTGAAGACTAAAAAAAAAGTATCTGCAGCAGCATGAAGCGAAACAGATGTGGTGGCATAGTGGTTAAGTTACTGGACCATGGACCAGAAGGTCCAAGGGTTCAAACCCTACCTCTGCCACAGTTGGGTGCCTGAACCCACAATTGCTTGGGTTGACTAATTATAATGATTAATCGTTCAGAGAAGTCGTTCTGGATAAGGGCGTTTGCTAAATGACAGAAATGTGAATACTGTATAAAATTGGGCAGCAGATGAGTAGACCGGGGAGTGGCTGGTGGAAAGCCGGAGCAGGTCATCAGGACAGCACTGAAGCTGGCGGCACTGAAGATCAGAGCCAGGTTTAGGGCAGCCCATGGTAGTCTCCTTATAAAATCCTAGTGAGGCAGTAATCATGACAGAATCCTAAACTTATTTCGTAATATCAGAAGCTATAAACAAGTTTATGCTAAAACCAGCACTGTATTATATGGTTCCGTTTCAGTTCTTCATCATTGTGCTGATCGTCTTCCTCGCTGAGGTGGTCGGAGCCATCATACTACTGGTGTTCCAGCCTTTGGTAAGAGCAAATATACCAAACTCTCTCAACAATCACGGATTAATTACACATCCTTGTTTGTACAATCACTGTCCTGTTTATCAGTTCCACTAATTTTGTAGAGGCACTTTGTAGTTCTGCAATTACAGTCTGTAGTCCATCTGTTTCTCTACATAGTTTCAGTCTCCTTTACTTTGTTCTCTAACGACCAGGACCCTCACAGGACCAGCACAGATCAGGTATTATTTGGGTTTCGGATCACCACTGCAGTGACACAGATGTGGTGGTGATGTGTTAGTGCTGGAGTTTTTAAATGCCTCAGTGTCACAAAAATGTCCAGCCACCACCATCCTGTAATCAGCATCCTGTGAGCACTGGTGAAGGATTAGAGGATGACTTACAGAAATGCAACAACAGATGAGCTCCTGTCTCTGACTTTAGATGTGTCTAATAGAGTGCACAACGAATGCTCCAGCAGCACAGCTGCATCTGACCCAATAGTATCAGCACAACACGCACTAACACACCACCACTACATCAGCGTCAGTGCAGGGCTGAGAATGATCCACCACCCAAACAATCCCAGGTCTGTGCTGGGCCTGGACTGGTCCTGAAGATTAGAGAACAGAGTAAAGGGGACAAACATAGTATGTTGAAAAGCACATGGACTTTTCTGTCATTGTAGACCTACAAAGTGCATCTGTACGGTCGAGCCGATAGATTAGACGCTAGGTGTAACGGCGTCTGTGAAACGATTAAAAGGAAATTCTAATTCTTCACCGTCTCTCTCTGGCAGGTTAAGGAACTGTTGGACGACGTGAACCAGAAATTTGTTACGACGATTAAGAAACAGTACGGCAGTGACGAAAGCTTTACGTCAGCGCTCAATAACACTATGCGCCAGGTATAGGAAACATGACGTGGCTAACCTGCCGATCAGATTGTAATAGAGATATTTAGTTCATATTGTGTGTCTTTTTAGCTGCATTGCTGCGGATACAACAACTACACCGACTTCGAGGAATCTCCGTTTGTACAGAGCACCGAAAATTTCCCAGAGACCTGCTGCAAAGAAACTCCAAAACAATGCACACTAGCAGAAGCAGAATCTGAGGTAAGAAAAAGCTCCATAACATAAAGCATACAGACATGGAATCTCCACGGACAAGCAGACTAACTCAGTGACTCTCAATATAATACTTTCATAGGTCACGACCTCAACAAGTCAGCTCATTAACTTTCTGCTCTGCTATGATAAAACAAACTCTTTACTCCTTGATTTGTCCCTCCATTTTTTGGCTCTTTTGGCTGGTCATTTGAGTTACTGTAACCTTTCTTGCAGCTTCAAACAACCTTCACTCTCATCTGACCTCTGGATCAATGAGACTTTTTCAACTGGGTATTTTCTCTTTTGCTGACCTTTAAACCCTAGAAATGTCTGTGTGTGTGAAATCCCAGTAGATCCGCAGGTTCTGAAATACCCAGAACAGCCAATCTAAGACCAACAACCATGCCGCAGTAAAAGTCACTTAGATCACATTTCTTTTCCATTCTGTCGCTCGGTTTGAACTTGAACGGGGCCTGACCGTGTCTAGCTGATTAAATGCATTAGGTTGCTCCCATGTGATTGGTGGACCTAGTAAAGTGTACATGGACTGTATATGTGTGTTTTGGTAATCTTGTGAAATATTTAGTCAAATATTTTTATATATTCTGTATTGTTAAATATATCAAATAAGATCATTTTATTGATATTTGGCTCATGCACATGCATTATTGTCCTTATAGAGTGTGGATGGTTGCTTCACTGCTCTGGTCAAGCTGCTGGAGGATAACGCCGGGCTGCTGGGAGGCGTGGCCCTCGGCATTGCAGCTTTAGAGGTAATCTTCGATGTCGGATTCTACACAGAAAAACAGCCAAACACGTGTTTCCCCCCCTAAATGAGCCAGGTTCCGCTGCCGGTTTCTTTCTTGTTAGTCTCAGGGAGTTTTTCATGGCCACTATCTGGTGGATTTGGGGTCTAGACTCTGTTTTTGTAAAGCTGCTTTGAGACAGTTGCCTGATGTTATAAACCATGGTTTTAGTTTTTTTTGTTGTGTTTCCAATTACACATGCAGATTGAACCATTTTGTTTTTATTTTTCACTTCCAATACATTATTCAACTAATTTAATAAGATATTCGACAGTTGATTATGAAATATGCCTCGTGGTAATGGTTTTCCCCAGCTGTATGTTAACATAACTATTTAAGCATGTGTAAGGCAGGCTATAATATGATAAATAGATATGATAACTATATGGTAAACTGCTCAGGTTATAATACATTCATCTTAAGATGGATTGGTCTAAACGTATCCTTATAATAAATCATTGAGCACTTGTAAGGTGTGTTTAACAACGAAGCAGCTTTACGATTATTTATACCGGGGGTAGCCAACACAGTGCAGGGCATTTCTAAAAATAATACCTTAGAGCACCGTCTAAAATGTTACGTAATTGTATTGTGGGACTGTGGTAGCCTAGTGGTTAAGGTACTGGACCAGGGACCAGAAGGCCCTTAACCCACAATTTCTGGGATTGTAAGACTGTATTAATTGTAAGTCGCTCTGGATAAGGGCGTCTGCTAAATGACATCAATGTATTGCTGTTTTTTTTATTTTTATTTAAGAACATTTGCATTCGTGTACATTTTAAAATGGTAATATGAAATATAAAAATAAAAAATGGTGTCTGAAGTCATAGATAAATATGTGCACGTTAACAGTCGACCCACAAACCACAAAATCTTTTTTTTTTCCAGAGTACAAAA
>JAYJMA010096983.1:0-21859 GCA_036873895.1 Parotocinclus cabessadecuia
CTAAGGAGTCAAATGTGTTCAAATGTCAAATGTACTTTGGGTCCAAAAATCGAAATTGGGTTATATTTGGTCACTATACCATTTGCTAAAACTACATCTAATGGTGGCTTTTTCACAGCAGACTCTCCATTTAATTCATAATTTATTATTTCAGCCACACTAACGGGTTCAAACAATGAAGCATGGGACACGATTAGCGCTGTAACCTCGCTAAAGCTTTCCTGAGCCTGCCTGTGCGGAATTTGTATGTTCTCCCCAAGTCAGTGTGGGTTTTCTGTAGGTGATCTGGTTTCCTCCTACATTCCAAAGACATGCATTAGTGTAAGTTATGCATAAAAGACTGAAAGCTCGATAAATAAACAGTGGCAGTAGAAGATATGGTACTGAACTCCTCAGCGACTTTCAGTGCAGCATTTTCAAGTTTAGGTTTCCACCTCTGTAAAGTCACAGACATCACAACAACAAAACCCATATAGAAATGGTCTGCCAATTTTCAGGCAGAACTTGGCTGCTTGCACAGAGCCCCGCCTTTAACTCGATGAGATACCTTTGAGATTAATTGGAATGCCAAAACTGAGAGTGGGCTTTTTGCCCAGCATCAGAACCTCACCTCAAAGTCGTGTTCAAACATTTAGTGGAAAGTCTCCTCTGAAGTCTCTTGTACCAGCAAAGAGGGACAAACTCTGCACCAAGTCCCATGTGTTTGGCGGCATAGTGTAATTGCTGGTGTGTCTGTACAAACTGTACAGGAATTCAGATATTTAATAGCTATAAAAAGGCATCATCAATGAGTGCATAATAATAGTCCAAAATGGGACCTGAAAATACAGTTGTTGAATTTTACACATTTTTGTGATTTCATGATGAGCAGAAGAAATGACAAAACGAATTGAACGCCAAAAATAACCGAAAGGGAAAAAAACATGGGGAAATTGTGGTGTTCTATGAGAAACTGCTGTTAGAGTTGGTTGTAATCGGAGGAGTGGAAGTGGCATCCAGAAAACACAGTAATAGAGAGAAAAGTGAAAGCTCGTGTTTGGATCCAGTTGGAGAAAAAACTGCTATCGAACTCTACGGATGCAAGCAACAGGATGATACACTGCTCACAAAAATGAGAGGATATTTAGTTATGGGATATTTCATTTAATTTTCCCTAATTGGTGTGGACAGTTCAGTTCAGTTCAGTTCAGTACAGTTATTTGCCGTTTACCATCCATCCCATTACCTTTAAAGTCTGTCTTCTTAAAAATTACAAGAAATTATAATGAGAATTGGTCAAATCAGAGAAAACTCTGGAGCTGGTCACCTCAACAGCCAATCAATTCGGTGGATCTATGAGCAGAGGCGGGAGTTAGAGTGGAAATTGGTCATTGGTCTTTACACTACATATATTTTTTCTCAGACCTAGAACTATTTAAACTGGTTTAGATTTACGTTGAGTCTCTGTTTCATCTGGCTCTTCTCTCATGTTGTTCGTAATACAATCAATGGCTTCCAATCAAACAAAGGTCCATCATACCACCCCCTTATGTATTATGGCTTTGCATTACACAGGGTCATAACAATACATTACTGTATTTTTTATTTGCATTTTATTGCGAATTTTAAAACATGATGGCATTTGGGAAGCAGTGTAGATTAGACTAGTGTAGACTAGCATTCCACTAGTGTTCTCTAATGCATTTTGGCCCGGAGTGGGACTAGAATGAGAATCGGTAGTTATCAAGGTATTTAATCAAACGGGAATCTACAAATAACCAAGAACTACAAATCAGCTATGTTTTAGTTTTGACATGGGAGGCCCAGTGGATAGCGGTTAGCATGCCTTTGTGGAGTTTGCATGTCCTCCAAGTGTCCTTGTGGGTTTACAGGTACTCTGGTTTCCTCCCACACTTCAAACTAAGGTCAATTTGTCTCTTTAAATTATCCTGTGTGTATCTGACTAGTATGATCATTACCTTGCTCCTGTTACAGATAGCTGTTGATGCTAATGTGATGTTAAATAAGCAAACGTTTGAGTGCTCTCAAGTTTCCGTTTGGAGTTCACTTTTTAATTTTCCTTCTTTTCTGTAATCTGTTTTCCATTTTCTTTCCCCTTTACACACTTTGCTTTCTGCACAGTTTTCTCTTCACAAATTTCCTTTCCCGGCAACAGGACAGTGTAGACAGACACCTTACAGAGAGAGGTCCAGAATGACAGAAATATTCCTTCCTAGGCATCTTACAGTTTATAGTAGCGGTGAGGTGTATACCACCAACCTCTGTAATGTTGGTCTAATGACATGTTACGTTAGTTACTGTTCTGTCATTGCTGCATGTGATTCAACATGACACTAAATGGTCTTACCAAAGACTCCTGTGATATTAAACAGCACACCTCAGTGAAGGGAAACCCATTCTCAGAATACCAAAACCGTTTGAAATGATTGGCATGTTCCATCAGTGAACCCCTCCTAATCAGCCATGAACATGGCCTTGTTGTGCAATCAGACGTTACATTGACTTTGATATGTGATGAGAAACAGCCTGGGTGAGGAACCCACTGTTGCCAAAATACTTAATCAAACTATGAAGTTCTTCATATCTAATAAAATGATTATGATAAATGATTACCTGTCTTTTATCTTCAACAAAATCATTAAGAACGAGTCTAGCTTGACAACGCTATTGAAACAAGAGGCGTTTTACAGTATTGCACTGCCATCTGGTGGTAGATCTAACACATTACATTTATATTCAGCGTTAAGTCTGTATTTATTGTATTTAAGTATTTATTGAAGAATATTAACCCCTTTTTCCCAGTGAAAGCGCGTTCTAGTATGCAGTCAATTAGAGATGTCAGTCCACATATTAGGCTACTGATATTTGGATGTGAAAACTGAGAGACAATGAGAAACATTAACGGTACATACGGTTCCCTGCATTTGGATTAAGTCCCCTTGGTATATTGCACAGCGTTACTTGGTATTAAAGTTAATTAAATTAAATTCATCCCAGTGACACACATTTCTTAACAATGCTATTGTAAAACATGGCCCCAGGAGCAATACTTGGTTGTATTACATTTTGGTTTAATTGCAACTTTAGGTATTATACACTATATAAATCCACTATAAACGTTTGTGGACACCCATTATAGCCGAGATATTGGTATTAGTATGGGGTTTGGCCCTCACCTTTCCTGATACAACAGCCTTTTTGTTCTTCTAAGTGCATTCTCCATTAAATTTTGGAACCTAACTGTGAGGTCGGCTTCTGAATACAACGAACCCTGGCACTCAGTTGACATTCCAGTGAATTTTCAAGGAGTCTAATAATGTTGAGGTGAAGCGTAGTTCTCGACGAAAGGTGGAAAACTTGTTCTCTGTAGACTTTGTTTTGTGGACTTTTTTGTCTTCCCCTAACATTGCATCGGATTTAATATAAACTAATACTCCACATATCTAGTAAAAGTCTTGGTGCATATAAAATGTTAAAATGAATATCTATAATGTAATCCTTTTTGAATTACAGTACTATTGTACCACATTTCCATGGCTTACACATCTTCTCATCACCATGTTCTCTTTCAGGAGCTGGAGAAACCCAGTCCACCCCGGAAGCCTTTGCCTGCTGACCCGTTGGGGCGAAATGCCCGTATTAGGCTGAGCCCTGTATCAGCATGTGTCCCTGCACCTCGCTCAGCCCCGCCCCTTCCACAGCCCTCCAGGTTAGCTTTCAGATTTCTACTTATGCACACATATCTATAAAATGCTGATAGCACGTTGAGTCTACATAACTTGTGGATCTAGAGGTTAGTGACCAAGTTGGATAGAGAGGTTGTTGAATCTGCAGCAGGTTATAATCCAATGGGACAGTGGCAGTAGCAAACAAGCTAGGAAATGGGGGTAGACATTAGGGCTTGTCAAATATTCTTTAAGCAGGTGGTGAGCAGAATATGAGCTTGGGCAAAGAAGATTGGGCAGTGTTAAGAAATAGAAATTAATTGGTTATAGCTTGGGTGATGCAGCACTCAAACACCTTAATGGGACTGTGGTGGCCTAGTGGTTAAGGTACTGGACTATGGACCAGAAGGTCCAGGGTTTGAATCCCATCTCTGCCACAGTTGGATCACTTAGCAAGGCCCTTAACCCACAATTGCTTGGATTGTGAAACTGTGCTAACTGCACGTCGCCTTGGATAAGGATGTCTATGTACATAAATGTAAATATTTTGATAAACTAAATGCAGGACCATGCATTTATGTCTGAAAAGTGTGAACCTGCTAGAAAAGTGTAAGTTGAGGTAAGGGAACAGCAAACATGGAGTGATCCAGCAAGTGGGCAGGGAGTGTAGGGATCCTGGACCATAATGCTCAAAGTGCTCGACCTAACACATTAGCCTTCAAATTAGAATATCTGTATCAATGAAAATGCCTGGCTTACCTTTCCTAACAGCCAGGGTTTTTTTTTCTCTAAATTTCACCTTGCTCTCCGATAACACTCCTGAGGATGCAAAATGTGACTGATGGCCTAATTTACACTAGGACTACAGTTACCATTGAAAATGAGCTGTTTAGGTTATTGGAAAGGAGGTTATGTGCAAATAAATATCATTTGATCAGAATTGGTTTTTGTATTTCATTCTATTACGTAACTAACAATGCCGGTGCACTGGATCCACATAAGTCCAGGAACAGGTGTGCTCCAAATTAGAGCGGTACCAAATCTTGTTCAGGCAGAACCCAGCACAGATTAAGCACCGACTTTTTTCCAATAGATGCCTTACGGACACTTTTATTTTGCTCATTAGTAAATATAACCTGTGCCCTGATAATTTGGTTTTAAATTTAACTAAAGCCATAATCTCCGTCACACTGATCAATTTCTAATAAAAGTAGTACTATTGCATTTGTGCTTCTGTAAAACGCCATGGCAACGATGGCACAAGTGGTTAGCACAGTCATGTCACAAGTCCACAGATCCCTGGTCTGATTCTGACCTCTAAATCCAAACGGTTTACTCTGAGTAGACACGCATTGGCTGTGAATATGTCTGACTGGTATCAGTGTAACTTTGCTCCTGTTCTGAATAGCCAGGATGCTGTTGTGATATTACATATAACCTACATAGGATAATAAACAAAATACATCCATAATCCTTTTTTTAACTACAGCAAACAGTACAAAAGAGTATTTTCTTTCCTGCAGGCCTCCACTAAAGCAACCCCCCACACTGCCAAAGCCTCTGTTCCTCACAGCCATGAAGAAGCCCAGCAGCTGAGATACAAACTGGACCTGAACAGTTCATTCGAACCCAGTTTTGCACTATGAAACTCCCCCAGTCCTATTGAAAACTTTTGCGTCCTGGTCACGGCGGATTGAAGGTTCGATCACTCGGTGCTACGTCTGCCAGTCGGTGCTATGAGTCAACACTCAGGTTCACATCGCACGTTATTTATATTCATCAGGACTGTATTTATTTTAGCACAGTACAGCGTCGTTGACTTTCTGTACCATTCTGGTGTTCTACCCTCATTTCGGTTCGATTCTGGGTTGAATAATGGACAAAATCTTGACATGATTTGAGATTGTGAAGGGGAGACATGAGGAGATGAACTTTAATCTGTGAAAATAAACACATCTGTAATGTTGGTGCTTTTAATGCTACAGTTGGATTTGGAGACAGGTAAAGGAAGGTGCCTCATTAGGGAGATTGAAAATCAGGATCATCGTCAAACTCGCACTTCAGTGAGCATGTGGAATCATTTTAGACCACCGTGATCCTCACATTATACAGTCTTATAAAGGTTTGCTCACCCTGACATAATCTGTTAGTTTTTGAGATTTTTAAGAACAGTTGTTTCATCCCTGCTTCTTGTGACCAGGCCTGTGCATTTTTATTGGGGTCCAGTGACTGTCCCAAAGAACAATACAGGCATAATAGTGGTCCAGATGGTCACTAGTCCTTTACAGAATCAGCATGGGTCCCTTCCTTGACTGCGCCACTTCCTCAAGCACAGTCACTCGCTTGATGCGACATCTGTGTGTATAGGGACTTTCACACCAGGAACATTTGCATAGTTCATAGAACTGCTTCCACTTTCCTACAGGAAGTGAGTTTGATTGCTGCTCTTAGAGAGGCATCTAAGGGGAATTTGTAAGCCCTACTTCAAGGTAGGATCTTTTCTCAGTGCATAAGAACCCTGACCGATGTAAGTACGCGGCAATCGGTCTAGATGTAGCGACGCAAGCGCCTGGGTTGAGCCCAATAAACGTGTGCACCGGTAACAGTATCAACAACAGCTAAAAGAAATAAATAAATAAATAAACAAGAACAGACAAATGGACCGATAGCGAAATCCAGGCTTTACTGAACCTATGTGATGGAGGAGGTACAATACAATTTTGAGTTGTATAGATATAATAGAAATAGATGGCGCTTCAGCGTTCCTGCTTGTGTTCTGATTGCAAGGTAAAAATGTCCCTGGAATGAATGTAGTTCTCAGGGGAGCACCACAGATGAACAAATACTCAAATTCCAGATGAGCCACAGAACTTAATAATAATTAATTAATTAATAAAATGTTTGCATAAGACTGTATCCTATCCTAAAACAGCATCTTCTAAAAGCAATGAAGATAGCTCACAAACTTCATACTCACTAACCACTTTATTAGCTACACTTCTAGACTTACATTTGATCACTTTGTAGTTCTGTACTATCAGACTGTGGTCCATCTGTTTTTCTATATAATTTAAGTCCCCTTTACTCTGTTCTCTAATGGTCAGGACCCCCACACGTCAGGCACTGATTACTGGTGGCTGGAGATTTTTGTTTGGTGGTCTTTTTTCAGTCCAGAAGTGATATTGAGGTGTTCAAAAACTCCAGCAGTACTGCTTTGTCTGATCCACTCATACCAGTACAACTTTGTTTGATCCCTGGTACTCAGGAAGTGCTGTTTCTAATAACTGACACTCCTACTGTACTGTATTCAGTTGCATTATTGCAGCTTCAGAGTGTACCTCTGCCTTTGCCAATTGTATTTCTGATAAGACACTAAGGGTAAAATGGTTTCAAATGAGTTTATCTGACGTCAATTCAAATGATTTGGCATGATCTTGATGTTCCTCAAACTACACACCTTCCTCATTGGTTATAGAAGATGGCAGTTACACAATGACACAGAAACACAGAAAAAATTACTTGACATTTGACATCTGTAGAAACCTGGAACATTATAAAGGGACACTCCGGGTGACATTCACAACTGTGACAAGTGTGTTTTCACAGAGTGAGCATACATTCGTTTAGTGTAGCTCTTTCTATATTTTTATACATATCTTGTAACTGTTACTGTGTTCAGAGCTCTCGTGTGAAATCTGTGCTATTAATAATCAGTGGCTGGTCACAATCTTCGTCCTTCGACGCATCTTTTGCATCCGCATATAACGATGTTTATACGTCACATGATATTTTGAGTTATACCTTCACTCGTACTTGTAGCTTATTGAACAGTTAAGTCTGATTTTTGATTCCGAGTCCAGTCTGTTTCAGCAGTAATCACTGAATGTTATTTTGCTTGTCTTGTTTGAAAGTCTGTATTCCTGTACTCACTTTACCATTTTGTAACCTTATGCTTACGTCCTGCATTATTTCTTCACAACTATTGACTTAATTTTGCTCAATGATCATGAACACAAACCATTTTGTATGATATCTCTTTGATAAACCAACGTGGAAATAAAGATTGTAAATCTAATTATGTGGAGATTGGTAGGTTTTCATAATGATACATTATGAACCAGTGCACAGTAAATTTGTTTACATAACATGAGTGGACAGAGTCTTTGCTTTTTGGTTTCTCAGTGTGACTGTTCTCTGCAGTACCACCTGCCGAACTTTTCTTCAAACTCAAATACTCAAATGTCTCCCAAACTCAAATACAAGCTTAATTTTTTTCTGGTTTTACTACTTAACCAGTATAACCTTACTTTGTCATTCCTTTATTACTTTAGCCCTGTCTTTCTGACTTTCTAGATTGTTCTGCTTGCTTGCTTGGTCTTCTGTTTAACATTATTTGATTTCTTTTGCATGTACTGTATTTGTTCACAAATTTTCCCTCTACTCATACGTTCCCTAGATCAACGTTCACATTTTCATATATGTATATTTTCTTTGGTCTTTCTTTTTCACAGACATAAAACAATCTATCAAATTCCTGCTTATATTGTCATACAAAGAACCTACACTGAAGCTGGCCAGTTTAACTAGTGATGAATGGGATGAATTCAGGTCCCAGGTGAAGTTCAGAAGCTGAAGGTGCAGCTTGGAGTCTACAGAGCCCTTCTGCCAGTCTCTGGTGGGGCCTGTGGACGCCTCTGACACTCGGTTGTAGTTTTGTTGTAGTTGTAGTTTGTTCATGATTAGGGAAAAGTTTTGTTAATACAGTCATAATAAGTATGGCTTGGGATGGATTGGATTTAACCGTACAGTCGTGGCCAACTCTCGGTCACTTGATGGATCATCGATCTCCACACATTTCTGTCTTTCATCCATGTGATCCATTAAGTATTTCGGCAGGAATACATAGTGGAGTAGTTTGCCATTGCTTTCTCCACCCCTCCCCATTTATCTTGGCTTGGGACCGGCGTGCAGCTGTTTCCAGTTACACAGCTGTGGTGTTTGCATACACAAGTCAATGACAATTTAGAGACACCAATTATCCCAACACACATGTCTTTGGAATGTGGGAGGAAACCGGAGTACCCTGAGTAAACCCACGCAGACACGGGGAGAACATGCAGACTCCACACAGAAAGGACCCAGGATGCTCCACTTTCTTGTTGTGAGGCAGCAGTGCCCACCCCCCACCCCCCCGTGCTGTCAAGTATGGCTTACAGGAGTGTTCAAATTAATCTTGTTCACTATGTGTTTTCATCTAAGAAGTAAAACTGCCAAAAATGCCTTTGAAAATAAAATAAGCAAAAGTAAGACAACAAAACAAAACAAGTGTGTAATAGAAATTGCACACACATATTTGAACTAGTAATGTGTCAAATGAAACTAAAGCCAAAAAACAGTGTAATAATGAAACGGTGTAATAATAAGTGGACGCGCGCTTGCTTTTAAAATGCTGGACCCCAATGTGTTGCTTAGTGCACTGCGTAGGGTGCAAGTTCATTGAATTAGACTAAGTAGATAGTGTATGTGTGTAGGAAGTGAGGACCTATTTGGAACACAGCCTACGTGCAGCGTTTTGTGTTTGGATTAAACGATCACGAGGACGACTGGCGGTCCTCTTGTTTAGTAACCTAAATCCGGACAGCGGAACAGGACACGTGGGCTATAGAGAGACTGCAGTTGTATAATTATAATAATAATACTAACTGAAGTTGGAGTGCATTAAAATCTAAAAAGCTATGTTGATCGTCTGTTGTGAAGCTTCACCTGCTCGTTTAGATGCGTTAAATGCTTATTGAGGATACGGATTATGTTTGGAAAATCAAACAGACTGGTCGTTTTCTTAGAAAATGAGTGAACAAACCTCAATCCATGGATCGAAGCAGCACGGAGGATGAAATCATGGAAAAAGAAAACAGATCTCGGTGTATGGACGTGTCAGATGATGGTTTTGTGTTTGGGGAAGATTGGGAACTGAACCGGTTTGATGGACTGCCCTATTCCTCACGCTATTATAAACTTCTTAAGGAGAGACAAAACCTGCCGATCTGGGGAAAGAAGAGCCAGTTTATGAGTGCTTTGCAAAACAACCAGCTTATTGTTGTCTCTGGAACACTAAAAACTGGCAAGAGTACAAAGGTGAGATGAAAAAAAAAAGTTCGGCTTTTCTACTTATTCTAATTCTTCAATTCTTATTCAATTCAACTCTACTTTTCCATGGGTTGCATTGTCAAGGATGCCAGATTAAGTAGCCTAAATATATCCACCAAAAGTACTTAACAGAAATAACCCACTTTGGCTGCATTCACACAGGCATGTAAATCCAAATCCATGATTATTCCTGTGTTGTATAAAAATCACACTGAACCTGTTATTCTGAATTTGGGACATGGAACTTAATTCAGTAGCCTATAAGTCTGTGTGAAATATAGTCAGCGGTGTCAACAGTCGGAGCAGATTTATAAGAATCAGAAATACTTTATTGATCCCAGAGGGAATTTCTGCTTGTTAAGGTTACGCCCCTTTACACAAATAACAAACATTCTAATGATTAAAATAAAGATGAATTTATATAAAGAAGATTTAAAATATTTACACTGTGTACAATAAAAGTACAATAATAAAAGCAAAAGGCTTTTGTGTAATAAATATGAAATATAGAATAAGCCGTTTTATTGTTATCGTACGTATGATGTATTGTACGTCCAGTTCCTACCCCCGATGAACCATTGACTGATTAAGTAGAGTTTGTCTGTAGGATCACAAATAAACTAGCACTTCTTAATCAGGAAAACCTTAATCTAATCCTATCAGAAGCCAACAAGTCTTTGGCAAGTGATTTCTGCTCATGAAATATTTGAATATGAAAGCATATTGAAGCAAATTCACCACTTGCATATGGCAATGTTTAAAATATTCAGTTACAAAAAACTCTTTGAAACGTCTTTCCATCTGAATCTTTCTTTCTATCTAAAGTGACCATCATTACTATGAGTGACAGGAGAGTTCACATGGCAGTCTGTTATAGTGGCCAGACTCTACACAAAGACTGTTCCTTCCCCCCATTAGTATTAAATCGTGTCACATCATGGTGGCCCTGCCTTTTCATCAAGCTCAAAAGATGTGCTCTGCAAACAATGTGATGAATTGGCTGTTCTCTGTGTCTGCTGGTCTGGTAGATAATAGTCTAAAGCTCCAGGTGCTAAGTCCATAGAAAGGGAACCTGTAACAGGCCTCCCTCTGGAAGAAGGAAACTGACCACTGCAAATTTCTGCAGTGTCATTTGGACTTGATGCAGAGATCACACAGGCTGATCCAAAGTTTTTAATTTTTTTGGATCAAAACAAAAACGTACTGTGAATTTGAACGTGCTGTGCAATTCTGAAGATCAAAAAATTGAAGTAGATGTTATTTATTTATTTATTTACTTATGCACTTAGTACAGGTCAGGGTCACTGGAAAGTTGCAGCACGACCGGTGGACCTGGAGTAAACCCACGTGGATGTTTTTTTTTTTTTTTTTAATCGAAATTGGGTGATTAAAAGCTAAATAGTTGTACTTACTCTTTCCGATTAAACACTAATTCCACATCACACATTTTCCAAATGAAGGCACTTTTCATAGTAAGCATACTTACAAAGCAGCTCCACTAAAAGTCAACTTTGACCCTAAATTAGCAGCCACTAGTGATTGTGAAAAATCTCTCTGCATTACAGAAGAACCAGTTTAAAACAGGGACCCAGTCCTTCTCTGAAACCAAATAATATTAAGTGATAATTTTATATATAAAATATTAAGCGATAATACACAACCTTAACTATTCTATTGCCTTTATACGACAACCTTTTTACACCCAAATAAATGAAAGAGTCCCAAAATTTCATTCTGAATCTGATTTAAACCTAACAGTACCTTCTGCCGAAATCTAGATCCACAACAAACGTGTTCATGCTACAAAACAGCTCTAACACAACATTACTGGTTAATTATAAAGTAAAGATGAGAGTGAAAAAATGACTACACCTTAACATAACATTTATGAAGAAATAATAAATAATATTTGGGGAGTTATTCCATTATTGTTTCAGTAACAAATATATTTGTGCGCACAATGCTTGTCATTAAGTATGAAAACGTGTGCTGTCTTCACAAATATCATCACAGGGTTAGGGTGCCTTATCAGATACACCAATAAGATTGAAACTGTGGTATAAGAAGGCATTGCGTGTGCGCTGTTGCATCTCGTGTAGGTTCCTCAGTGGTGTGCAGAGTTCTGTCTGTCAGCGCAGTACCGGCACGGTGCAGTGGTGTGTACTCAGATCCACAGACAGCAGGCTATAGAATTGGCTTTGCGTGTAGCTGATGAAATGGACATCAATATTGGCCATGAGGTGGGTTATCAGATACCGCTGGAGAACTGCTGCTCCACTGACACCATTCTCAGGTAAAACAACACACAGCTACACTAAGATCAGATTTATCATGTGTGCTTTTAGTTTTTAGTTTTTCTTGAAGATATACCCTTCTTTATTTTTTTCCGTTGGCCGTTCCAGGTACTCAACTGATGACATGCTGCTAAGAGAAATGATATCAGACCCATTGCTCGAGCTTTATGGCGTGGTGGTGATCGACCAAGCTCACGAGCGCACCATGAGCACAGACCTCCTCATGGCTCTGCTTCGGGAGGTTCTTCTCCAGCGTGCAGACATGCGGGTCGTCGTCCTGTCAGTCCCCCTGGCCTCACACACCCTCCTCACACATTTCAGTGGCGCAGCTCACCTGCATGTAGAAGGAAACGTTTCACCTGATGTGCTCTACAGCAGCCGAGGAAGCACGGAGAGCTTCTATTCAGCCATGAGACTGGTATTGGAGGTGCACAGGACTAAAGAACCAGGAGACATTGCAGTCTTTCTCGCATCAGAACAGGTAATGGTGCTGAATGTCCATTCAGCCTTATCACACTCTGGCCAAATGCAGAATGTGCGTAAAGCCCTGGAACAAGCACTCTTAAAGGATGTTACCCAGCTTTTATATTTCTTAGAGAATTAACAAATCATTTACATTTATGTATGACAAAGGTGGGATTTGAACCCTGAACCATCTGGTCCATAGTCCAGTGCCTTAACCACTAGGCCACCACAGTCCCAACCACAGATTTAACACTAGATATTCTGGTTTCTTGAAGAATACCTTCGACCAAACTAAATTACATTTGACACTGTTTTAGATCAAGGAAAATTATGGTAATCCTCAATTATGGTAATTTGCATTTCTAAAATAAATCCCAAAACTTGCCATGCAAACTAGTTTACAGTTGAAAACATGGCCCCATGGCAAGAAGGAAGTCCAACATGAAGTGTGGCAGATGATGTTGGTAACTCCCAGTCAGCTTTCTAGAATTTGGTGCAGTTATAAATAAAATGGGAAGGATATAAATGGAAAACATATGGGTAAATGTCTTAACTTAGCAATGTGCCAATAAATCTTATGAGAAACAAACGGTTAACAGGAGTCAATGTTTCTGAGAAAACTGTAAGAAATCAGCTGTGTGAAAAGTAATTTACATCTAGAAAACAAGCACTAACAGCTAAAGAGAAGAAACTCAAATTACAGTGTGCTGAAGCTGGAAGCAACTTGATGTAGAAGATTGTTTTTCAAGAAGGCCATGCCTCTAAGATTTAAGGTTGTCACAAGACCAGCCCTTGGGTAAATTTCATGCCTGTCCCCCCACATTACTCACTGTTTTCAAATTTCTACCTTGACGTATCATATATTGCTAGGAATTGTTGTGTAGAATTTGGTTAAACGTCTAAAATGCTGCTGATCTGTGTGATAGGATGTCGGTTGTGCCTGCAGTCTTTTGTCTAAAGAGGCGACCAGACTGAGTCATACCCACAGAGATCTTTGGCCTATAGCGGTTTCTCCAGGTCATGCTGGGATCTGCTCGCGAGTCTCGGATCACCAGAGGAAAGGCAGAAGGGTCTTTCTGTCCTGCAGTCAGTCTGAAGATATGTTCTGCTCAGTGGATAATGTTCATTTTGTGATCGACACTGGAGTGGAAAAGAGATTTGTAAGTGCTTGTAGTTTAAAATATTATGTCTTCAGTATTTTATTTACGTATCTAGAGCGACTTACAACTAATACAGTCTTAAAATCCAAGACAATTGTGGGTTATCTGCCTTGCTCAGGGACCCAACTGTGGCAGAGGTGGGATTTGATCCCCGGACCTTCTGGTCCAAATACCTTAACCACTAGGCCACCACCCTATGATTAATATATGTGTATATTTACTGATAATGATTAATGCTGAACATTGCAATCTTGTATTTTAAAGGTGTATAATCCACGTCTGAGAGCGAGTGCTGAGGTGATCAGACCCCTCAGTAGGTGTCGGGCAGAGATTCGTAAACAGCTGGCCGGCTCAACAGGTGAGAGAGGTAGCACAGGTTTTCCCCGTTTTACAATGGCCTGACTTATAATATTTCAATGTTAGAATGGGAATTTGATAATACGCATTGAGCAGAATATGTACGCTAAATTTAGAATTTTGATTCATCAGCGGGCAAGCGATATGCTGTATGATACTCTCCTGCACTCTTCTGTGGTAAATACTGTGTGCATGATGTAAGGAGTGGCAAGGCAAAAGTGATAATAGAAATGTAGTGAGGAAAATGGTTGGTACTGGTTGTGTTTAAGCACGTTTGATGTACGTTATGCTGTGATATATACTGGATATACAGTGTTAAACTCTGTGATTATAATATATTAACAATTATTACAATATATTTAACAATGGTTTTGTCAGAATGTATCTGTACCTTAAGGGGTAATAGGTTCTTAATCCATTCTGAAGAATGCAGTGTGAAGGTGCAAGTGCCCTGAAAGGGACCGGAGTCCATCACAAGACTGGCAAGGGTTACTGTTGCAGTCTGGCCTTTCTCCGTATGGCCCATTCCTGTGCTAGATTCCCTACCCACACAATTCCAGGAATTCAAGCCAAGCTTATTCAGCCGCGGGGCTAGATAAATCATTTACTGTAACCTTCGTGCTGACTCAGTATACCACCACAGTGGTGGCCCAGGTTTGAGTCCCATTTGTTCAGTACAGATCTGGACATTTATGGTGGTAATTTACAAACTTGGGCCATGATAAGTGTCCAACCTGCAAAGCTGATTTGTCTGTGATTTGTTTACTTGCTGGAAAGTAAGAACGCTGGATGATCAACATCTAAGTGTAGTGGTTCAATTCATTTATATATATATATATATATATATATATATATATTGTGTGTGCCTTGTGTCTCTGTGTGCCTGTGTGCCTTTCTGTGTGTTTAGGGAAGTGTTTCTGTCTGTACCCTGAGGAGACAAAACTCTGTCTTGAGATACCGCCTCAGATCCTGGAGGTGAACATAATTTCAACTGTGCTATTCCTCAAGAGGATGGAAGTGGCTGGACTGGGGCCATGTGACTTCATCACTAGACCAGGTAAACCTGATGTTTGTAGTTTGATGGAAAAATCTCAGAGGAAAATGTCTTCCTCATTCTCTACATTGCATGAATCCATTTTACTGAAAGGCCAATTGCAGAAATGTTGTGATTAATTAGCTGCAACAGTTACTGAGTTTATATAAAGTAGTTATTGTTCTAAATCATTATGTGACATCAGTACATTTTGTTAATACTAATTAGGCTGGAAGATAACTATGTAGCCATTAGGAAATAAAAATACGTGCTATGGATGAATTGTGTTTTTGCAACTCATGAGTTCCATTCCAGCGCTGATGTTAAGTGATGCGTGCTGGCCGTGTTGACACTGCTAGCTCTGGAGTCATTGTTCTAAAGAAATGCAGGTGATCCAGTAAGCTCAATGAGACTGCACGCTGGAGCAAAAACTGGGGTCTGTAGGAACTACAGCCCAGTCATTTTAAAGATAGCAGCTACAAAAATGTGACTCGTAATGATTGTGCTAACCTGGCACAAGCGAGTTAGAAAGCTCAAAGTATGGAAGAGAAACAGTCCTGTGGTAAATATTCTTGCACTTTTAAGATTATACTTCCAAGGATGGTGATCTTAGTAACATGGGTTTGATGCTAAACATGCTGGTGATGGAATTAGGGCTAGCTGAGATGTACAAAGAACACACTTGTTTATTAGCTATCATATACTGCACATAATTCTCGAGTCCATGATTCTTATCTACATACGTACGATAAGACATTCAATAAAATTTATTTCCATTTCCAAATTTATTTTTGGTCTATTTTAGACCACCAAACTAGGATGGGTCCCTTTTTGAGTCTTGGTCCTCCCAAGGTTTCCTCCTTACATTTAGGGAGTTTCCGTTTCACTGTCGCCCTAACCCTGCTTAATTTGAGATTGGCCTTTTAATAAAATATAATGTTGTAAAGCTGGACAATGCTCCTTTAGAAAAAGTGCTATAGAATTAAATCTGACTTTACTATTGACCAAAAGACAAGACGATTCAAGACCCAGCGCTATCAAGCTACCACTGCTGAGCCCTTGGAGCTTGGCTGTTAACCTCCATTGAGCTTTGTAAAACTCTTATCGGTTGTAAATCGCTTTGGGCAAAGTTGTGAATGGTTAGTATCTTCTAAGCCGATTCACCTTGTACTTGTTCCTGCTATAGATCCTGAAGGTTTGATGCAGGCTTTGGAGGAGCTGGATTATCTTGCAGCTCTGGATGATGATGGAAATCTGTCTGAAGTTGGAATCATAATGTCCGAGTTCCCCTTGGAGCCACAGATGGCTAAGTCTTTGCTGGCCTCCTGCGAGTTTGATTGTGTCAGTGAGGTGCTAACTATAGCAGCCATGCTAACAGGTACAGACTTCTGTACATTTGTTTCTCTTATTCCTATTGGTTTGGGGGTAAGATGATACTTCAATGCTCCATTCTAGTATTAGAAAACTGCACTTGAAACTGCACTACACTGCTCACAAAAAATAGGGGATATTTCATTATGAGATATTTAATTTATGGAATGTTGCTTTAAAGTATCGTCTGCTCTCCAAACCAAGATGAATGGTTGGAATGAGATGGATCAGGAGGCTCTTCATTTTAGTACAAAGATCCAAAAACTTAATAGAAGTAAACAGTCAGACAAGCCAGAAAGGCAAATCCCGAGTGACTTTATAATGGCTATATAGTCCAAAAATATTACAACCAGTATAAAACTCTTTATAAAAACAGCTTCCTACTCTCTAAACAAACACTATATACAGTACGACTTGATTACAGACTACAGAACCTAAGTAGTGCACTCTATGGACATCATGAACTTTCACAAGATTTGCCCTTCTGGGTATTGTTTTTCCATCACAGTTATGAATATTTATTTGTAGCCGTGTATTGTGCATTTAGAGAGCATTTAGAAACTGCTTGTTCCTATTATATGATCCAAGAAAAGTAGAGTGTATGTCTGGATATAATCATTTTCTTTATTAGCTTAAGCATTCATGGGCTTGGTGAGTCATGTTTGATTGCTGCCAGTTCTGTCTTTAAACAGTGCTGCTAGGAAACCCTGGCATTTATGCAGACGTTAATTTAATGTCACATTGAATCATTGCCATTGTAGCTTATAGAAGTTGTATATTTAAAAGCGCACACATTTCCTGTTTTCTGGTTGTTTTAATAGATGTACAAAGAAATCATTAAAAAATTATTATATGTGGTCGTTACGCCATTTGTCTATTCTAATGGTGGCCTGAGACTTTTGCACAGTGTGGAATCATGCTGATTTATGTCCATCCTCTTGCTCACCAGTTTGTGTCTCACCTCTTAACATTGACTGAATTCTCCAGCGCCAAGCTGCTTTGTGGAGCCTCCTGTTGGTATGGAGACAGAAGCGATGCTATGTCACATGAAGCTTCATCACCCAGAGGGAGATCACTTTACTCTGATCAACATCTACAACACTTTCAAGCGCAGCCAGAAAGAGCCATGTGAGCAAGAATTGCAAACGTCCATCGTAAAACAATATTAGAAATTGCTTATTGGATCTTAGCAGATACTCTTAAACAGGACAACTCCTTACATCTTAAATGCATAGTGTACGGTACCATGTACAGAATTGTGGGTTAATGTCAGTTGGTTCTCTCTGTGTAGAACATGTGCTGAACATGTGAAGAGAATTATGTTTGAATGTTCTTGTTTTAAATGTTTTAATAGGCCACTTTAGATGCATTCATTCCATTAAAAGTTGATGGATTTTGCAAAGCATTAAATCAAACCCAAATCGGTAACCACAAGCAAAAAGATCTTCCATATCTAACACCCAAGCTCCTGTGATTTGGATTCTGGAAATTGCGGTTAGATAGGGAGATGGGGATTGCAGATAGGGATTGCTACAAGAAGGCTTTGTGCACTTATGGATCCCTGTTATGGGCTGTAATGGACCCCGTAAATTATATTGGGATATTCTTCAGAGCCTTCCCTGTGAAGCTGACCAGGACAACCGGGACTGTAATAGGATAATGACCATGGGGTTGGGTATGGTGAAGGATCTGTGATGTGCCTGTTTATCAGTCAAGCTTTCAGCAGGATGATCCAAAAGCATAAGATCCACAAAAAAAAGTTAAGTGAGTATAACACGACCGCTCTGGCTTTTTGACCTATTGAAGCCGAAAATGAGAGTCCACATGAGATGTTGGGAAAAGTACTGGTTCCTCTGGCTGTTCTTCCATTTTAACATGATTTTGATGATGGTGTTTTCTTCTGTAGATATCACTCAGGAGAAGTGGTGTCAGGACTACTTCCTTTGCTGTGCAGCTCTACAGACTGCAGACGCCATTAGAACTGAGCTTACTGACATAATGCGGAAACTGGAACTCCCTCTGTCTGAACCAGCCTTCGGGACCAAGACTAATGTGTTCAACATCAAGCGAGCGCTGCTAGCAGGGTTCTTCATGCAGGTAACTTGGAGCAACGACCTGGATCCTTATTGTAGTTTATTCAATATTTTATACGTTCTAATCTCTAGCAGAAATCCACTGAGGTATTAATCCACGTGGAGTTGTGGGCTAGCCGGTGCCCATCCCGCAACCCTAGACAGTGCGACAAAATCCACCAAAAGGCACATGCACTCAGTCACACACTAAGGGCCACCTTTGAGCCACCAATGAACCTAACACGCATGTCTTTGAACTGTGGGAGGAAATCGGAGAGCCCGGTGTAAACCCACACAGACACGGTGAGGACATGCAGACTCCATACAGAAAGGACTCAAACCGCTCCACCCTGGGTTTGAACCCGGAAACCAGAGAGCCACTATATTACATGTACCTGTTAAATACAGTTTATGCAGTCTTATGACATGTCAATATGATCAGAGTTTTTCAAGAACAATAATTAGGAGAAACTTTGAAGCTTTCAAAAATGTGTTAGTAAAATCTTGTTTTGTACTAGCTTGCTGGTGAACAGGGTGTTACTTGATGCTTACCAATGACAGCAATGGAAATAACAGTTTGATTGACGTCTTTTGAGCAACTTTAATTACGTTCCTTGCTCATTTCGAATACGCTGTAAATGTTTTTAAACATGCTTTTGATTTGTTTTGTTCTGTGCCCTGTTCGTGTTGGTCAGATCGCTCGAGATGTGGACGGCTCAGGGAATTATTTCATGCTCAGTAATAAACATATGGCCCAAGTTCATCCTTTTTCTGCGTACGGAGCAACAGCGCACAAAATCGGACTGCCTGAGTGGGTTCTGTACCACGAGTACACACTCTCCAACAGTAACTGCATTCGCACAGTAACGCAAATCTCACCCGAGGTGTAAGTCCCTCAACTTTCTTCTTCTTTTCCAGTTATCTGATCCTGTTTCTATCCTATGCCTAGCAGTCAAGGATTTAAGATTCAGTGTTTTCTGCTTTGAGACAAACCTTTGCAATAGATTTATAAAGCTTTCAAATTGGCATATAGATACTACAAATATTGGCAAAAGTTCCCTTGCAAAAGATGCAGTTCTGCAGTTTTGAACACAAAGATTTTGTTCTTGCTTTAACTCGCTGTCCTGGTGAGGCCCTATCCCAGAATTATTTGCAGGTAGTCGTGCCTGTTCCATTGTGGGTATGTGCACCAATGCCATGGTGTCCCTCTTCTGCACCGGTACAGGCAACCAAAACAAAAAGTACTGCCAGGACCTATGTGCAAACATCATCATCTTCCGCTTAATCCACATGGGACTGTGGGTCAGCCGGTGCCCACCAGGCAACGCTAGACAGGGCGCCAGTCCATCGTAGGGCACACGGACTCAGTCACATACTAAGGGTCACTTTAGAGACACCAATTAAACTAACAGGCATGTCTTTGGACTGTGGGAGGAAACTGGAGTACCTGGAGTAAACCCACGCAGACACAGGGAGAACATGCAGAGTCCCCACAGAAAGGACCCAGGCCGCCCCACCCTGTGTTTGAATCATTTAAGTTTATTATTAGTCATAGTGAATCAATATTCATCAATATTTATGATACACTGCCCAAATGAACTTTTCTTGTCACTCTTGTATAAAAATCTTTTCTGTTTGCTTTTAACTAATTAAACTTGCATGTTTAATTAGATTTAATTTCCTGCCACCTAGACGTGATTTAAAACACGCTTTGTTTTGACCTGTGCAGGTTCGTTGAAATGGTACCGCAGTATTTTTTCTACAACCTGCCCCCTAGTGAGTGTAAGGAGCTACTGCAGCACCTACTGCAGCACAGTGAGGAGTCCAGGATGGGAAAGAGAAAGCCGCAAACCCCGGCAGGCGTCACAGAGCCCGCAAAAGCAGCAGAGCCGCAGTTTTATGACAGATGTGTGGTTCAGTAGCGAGATTACACGAGTTGGACCTTTTAGTATGGATCAAAGCCAGGTTTACAGACTTCACTGCTCCTTAATTTATGTACTCAATCATGTTCATTTCTAACTGAAAATAGGAGTAAAGATGTTTGAGATTATGCACCAGTAAACTGCAGAAGACTGCGTGCATGTAACACATTTCCAGAAACGTGTCTCTATTCTGATTGACAGACATTTTGATGATTTTTGAAAATTTATTATGGATAATAAATGTCCTGTGTGTGCCTCTTTCCCTCTTGGTCTGCTCATTTTTGTTCGTGATGTACAATGCAGCTCTGCCTTCTAAATGATTTGCCTGCAATGCAAACAATCAACCTTGAACGTAGCATGATTGTTGTACACACGCTGGTGTGTGTATTTCAGAAACGGCTGATCTACTGGGATTTCCACACACGATGCCATCTCTAGGGTTTCTCTAGAGTCATACACATCTTTAGTCATTCATAGATAGCTCTATTAATAACTAAAATAATCCTGTGTTTAGAGAACATGCTCATCTGCAGCCTTGTGCTTAACACAGGAATGTGACATTAGCTTAAATCCTGTGATGACTGATGGATATGGGTAAGTGTGGATGGAGAATAATGGACTATAGATTGAGCTCTGTTCTGTAAGAAAATCATGTTTAACCTTTTCTCATGATGCTAGATTTAAAGGAGAGGCTGCTAAGCATTAAAGCGGGTATGAGGCTGGTGGAAGTTACGTAAAACGTGTTTAATCGATTGTGAGATTTGTGGTAGCTCCTCAACACACAACACTTATCTCACATAAGATTCTGCTCAGTCTTTCTGCAGTAGATGGAGACCAGTGGCTTGATGGAGAAGTGTGGCATCAATGTAAAAAGGGGATCATATGGTCAGATGGTCCTTCAGCTTGTCCATAATCACAGGCATCAGGTCCATGGGAATCAGACACACCGTCCGCATGGGCTTCATAGGCACGTCGTCAAAAGACCACCGTCCTGAGTGACATGAATCGGTTTCCTCCTGGACCGAGTAGTGAAACTTCAGCACGGCTTGCTAGGATCGACAGATAAAAAGAAATTAGAGAAATGAGAATACTGATTTATACTTCTACTACAAAGATATCGTGATGAAAAATGTCACGTCATCTTTATTTAGCCCAAGAGGCATGTGTATTAGATTGTGGAACTCAGAGGAAAGGTTAAATAAATAAATAAATAAATAAAGTTGCACAACTCCTTGATATCCTTATGATACTGCTATGCAGTCAGTAATCTTAGAACACATCCTCATGCACGACGACTAGGATGTTCTCCAATGGCACTGAACATACCTCATAAAAGAATTCCTCCTCTGCATTGACAAACTCGGGCTCCTCCT
>JAYJMA010096991.1:0-21857 GCA_036873895.1 Parotocinclus cabessadecuia
AAAAGATATTACCAGTATCGCTGTGTTTTTTCCTAGTATTATATTATAGTACATATTAGTAGAAATTTGTAGAAATTCTATATTTTTTTGCTTTTGTAAAAGATGAGCTGCTGCCTAGCATTACATCTACATGGTGTATATATTCATTTCTTAATTTAAATAGATACATATAAAAGGCCTTAGAAATTTGTATAGTTCGTTATATAATGAAGGCTTTGATTACTATAGTGCTTACATAGGGTAAACCGTAAGAAAATGTTAAGCAATGTTTGGCACTTTGGCTTCATTGTACCAATACATGATTTCTGCTTAAATGACGTACTTGAGTTCACAATGGAGACTTGATAAATGTTAAAGATCCATTAAAGATCTTTTTGGTAAGCTTTGGATTACGTAAAAGCAAAACACTTCCAAAATGAAGAAGACTAACAACCCTAAACATGAAGTAAAACCAGACACGACTGAACAGAATACATACAGGAAAGATCAATGTGTACTCCACAGAGGAGAATGCAAACCCCACAGAGAACTGCTCAAAAGGAAGGATTTATTTATGCCAATTTGAGCCTGCTGTGGAAGCCAAAAAATGTCAGGTGGAGGCTGTGCTGGATGATGCAGCTCTCCAGTCCATACCCTTCTGACACAAACCCGGCTTTTACTCTCCAATTTTGCAATATTATTACCCCTAACACCTTTTCCTTAACTTAAACAACAACTAAACTTTTCTACTTTTGGGTCTTGTTTGTCTTTTCCATCCAAGTTTTTATTGCACGTACTCAAACCGAAAGCAACTGTGCGAGAGCTGGTGGAATATTACCAGCAAAGGTCAGGACTAGACAAAAGCAATATGCTGCGTCACAGAAAGTCGGAGCAAAAGTTCAGCCAAACTTCTGACATGCACTTCTGATGGCTTTATAATGACTGGTGTTGCTGCTGCATTATTCTACAGCAAGTCTGGCTTCAAAGCTAAACAGGCTTTGTCCTTTACTTCCATAATCACCCAAACATTTAAATGCCAGTTACAGGACTAAATGCATCTGACAGACTTCAATAGAAATAATAGTCTTAGTGCTTTGAAACCAGAAATATTACTTAAATAGACTTAATGTCTTGAGGTAACTACAATAGGGCATGATGCCTGCGTACACAAGTATGTGCTCTTTTAAAGACTGCTACGCTAAAAAAAAAAAACAATCATTCTGAACACATTTCTTTTCCATCCATTTCAACAGTAAACATGTCTATTGTAGATAAGGCAGTCACTCCCCCAATACTAGTCAATGGTTTATTATTGATTTTCTTTGACAGAAATCAATAACAATAATACGTTTTTCTGACTCCAAAAATTCATACAGCAGGTCACGTCACAATTATGTTGAAAATTGTCTATACATTGCACGGTTCAGACAAAGAAAAGGGTTCAGTACTATGTACTGCAATATAACAATCTATTACACAAAGCAGGTACTGCTGACATTCTCTTACTCTCAGGCTGTATGATTAACTAGTTCTAAAGTTTAATCAGTTTTTTTTTCAGTTTAAACAGTCTGGAGATGAAAAATAATCAATTCATTTTAGCTAAAAAAAAAGTCAATAAAAACAATTCTCATTATGCAATATGCACCTGTTACGCATGCATTCCCCCCGCATACACCATTTGTATTAATGTACAGGCACTGTTAGTACATTTATAATATCTTGGAGAAAAAAAATATTTTAAAAGAATGAAAGGCCCATAAAGAGCTATGAAGCTGCAGCAAAGATTTTAAAATATCTCTCATTTGAATTACTAATATTACTTAAAACCATGATTCCCAGCCTGGGAACATCACAGGGGCTGCATGAGGGGTTGTCTACTGTGAGGTGTTTCAAAATTTGTCAAATTTGCAGTAAAAAGTACAAGAACACGCACACTGGAAAAAAAATCTGCAAATACAATTACTGAAAAAAGACTAAAACATTGCAATGAATGACTTAATTCTTTTGATCTGTGTTGGGGCTGGGGTGTATTCTTAATATATAATAATTAATAACCCTCTGGGCAAAACTGTAAATAGTACATTGGTCTGATTATATTTAGATTATGTATATATAATAATAATACATAATTATGTGTGTGACATCATTTAGCTGACATTTTCCGACAAAATATTCCTGAACATATACACACAGACAACCAAATATACTGCACACAAAAATTAGGCGATATCCCAAAATGAAATACCTCATAATAAAATGTGCCCTAATTTAAATATCGCCCGCAGTTCATTCATTCATCTTTCACTTAATGACCACGAGGTCACGGGCCAGCCGGTGCCCACCCGGCAACCCTAGATAGGGCGCCAATCCGTTGTAGGGCACACACACACACAGTCATGCACGTTGTGCCACTTTTAGAGACACAAATTAACTTAACACACATGTCTTTGGACTGTGGAAGAAACCAGAGTACCAAGAGTAAACCCAGGACATTCTTACTGTGAGGCAGCGGTGCTACCCACAGAGCCACCGTGCCCATAGCAGTCTAATACAGGGTAATTTCTAAGTACTTCTCAACTACCACAGTATTATCTTTTAGAATTGTGTCCTCCAGTACCACCATTTTTCAACAAGGCAATACAACCTTTAGTCTGAATTTAACCTGAATGTTACAATTATCTTAGCTAAAGGCTCAGCTTTTGAAGCGAAGCTGTAAGAAACAATTAGAATGCAGCAGTTAACAGAGCAAGGCCAATTCCCTTAATCTCATTCAGTAAAAGCTAAACAGACAGAAACATGAGTTAGAGATGAAACCCAAAACGTTAAACTAAAAATTCAGAGAAATTCATTTAAAACAGCTAGTCAAAGAAAGATTGTAAAGAAAAAATGCATTATTTCATGCCCTACCATTATTATTCCAGCACATTCTCAATGCCTAAAAACACTGAGTAAGCAATGCATTAGAAAGGAAAAGGTCTCACATACAGCATTTTATTCTGACTGGATGAAAAAAATAGATAAGAACACAGAATTGTGCAAAAGTCTTAGGCCACCATTACAGTTACAGATATAATGACCATATATAATTACCTTTCTGTTTCTTTATTAAGACATAAACTGAAAATACAGGAAATATGTACACAACAAAATAGTATTTGTAGTTATCTTCCAAAACATGCTTTCCTGGCTTCTACCCTTCCAAAAAGACCATTCCTGAGGTTCTTCAGACTTCTATTCTCCAATCTCATGTTGGCCTAAGACTACTGCACAGTTTTGCACCTGTACCTTTCTTGCATTTCAAGTCTTTCTGATGTTACCCCAGAAAGAAGTATGCTAAAGCAACAGCCAGAAGCTAACCCAAGCCTAGCTTCTGATTCTTCATCAACTTCTTCAAAAGTTAAACACATTCTAGAAAAAGGAAGCTAAAACTTGTCATGTGAACAAAATGATTTTCTTGCTGCCATTCTGAAACCTCAAAAAATCAAAAATCGAATGTGAAAGACGCAATGCCGTTTGTCCAAAAAAAAAAAAAAAATATATATATATATGTTACAAACTTATGTTTGCTCAGATCAGTTGCTGATTTGTCGTTAAAGCATGTTATGGCAGTACTATAATAGATTGGTATTTTCATCAAACACTGTCTGGCTGCTTCAAACTCACACGGTTACTCTGGATATAAAAAGTAAAACAGACAAGCTACAATTAGCAGCTGGTCGGGGCAGTGAGAGAGAAACAGGTCAGACAGAGGCTGGAGAGAGTGATTGGAATCCACTGTACCTCAGGTTCAGTCAACTTGTCCTCCAGCATGTCACAATAAAAAGCAGCAGCAACCGCCTCTCAGGTGCTTGTTACCAGCATGGCTACGTCCGGATAACTAACACACACCAGACTCACCTTAAATTAGAGCCCCAGCAGGTGCTTCGCCTCACATATGTAAGTAAATACTCTTTTCTGGATTTCCAGCCCTGTGGCCATTCTGAAAAATAGAATGTGGCTCAAAAACGCCTTCAGGCTGTACCAGCACAACTGATTCTTAAGCCAAGAGGAACAACACAGGGCATTATCTGTGTTGACAGACAAAATCAGAGCACTTGGCTCAGGTATGGCTTTGTTGTCATATCAAAGACTGACAGCTTTCCCTTTGTCAGACATCCAGTAATCCATTGAGGAATGATGACATCACGAACATGTCAAAATGAAGTTCCAGATCCAGCTCAGATATATGGATCTGGGAATGATATATGAATAGCCAAAAGGACACGCTTTTATTTTGGAAACAAATGGGGAAATTAGATATATGAATACCCCTATCAGTAATGGGTTTGGGGATCTTTTAGGTTATGTCCTGAACATGACCGCCATCTTAGAAGTCGACTGTTTCAATCAGAAAGACATTGAAAGTTCAAAACTTTTGCTTCACGCCGCACTGTTGCATTCTTCATAGCCAAATTCCACAGAAACCGGGACTGTGGACGGCAAGCCACGTAGTGATCGTTTCAAGAACAGCTACCGAGCAAGAAACCTCAACAATGGTTTTGGCTGTCTTAGCAACCTGTGCGGTGTGTCCTGTGACTTTTAACTCACCCTGTGCAATTATCCAGTGGGAGGATCTTACCTGTTTGCTTAGTTGATTGGAAGTGGTGAACTTTTTAATACATCAAATGCTACCTATTGGGTCTGATGATACGTGGACCTGGGTAACCATAAAGTTTGTGCACAGGGGTGAAAGAAGTCCGGTAACGAGTACAGCTAAAAGATTCAGTGGCAGCTTTGGGTGTGGCAGTTGACTGATGTCCAGTGTTCTAAAGTTTTGACAGGGAGGTGCTTTGTTCATCTCATCTGATCAAGTTGTGATATTTCGTGACACTACAAGCACACAGCAGTGAGAAACAACACTAAATTGCCAAAGTAAGCAAACAGCACTACATAAATAAGCACCAAAAGAAGCAAATTGGCCAAAAAAAATAATTAGAATTACAGGAGAGAGAAACAGAATCAGAGAGCAAGCCACTACCGTTATTTGTAAGGGGCTTTACAAAAATAAGCAAAAATGTAAACATGAGCCCCATTGGCTTAGACTCTAGCAACTGTGCACCGTGGGCTTTGGTTTTATATTTTTTTATTCTATTGTACAATTTTAGCATGCAGTTTTCTCTATCATTAGTCTACATATTATTCTTTTAATTATTTGATTTTCGAACATGTTTTCTCTCTTAATATGGATTTAGCTTATCTATAATTAAACTATTACTATAAGCTTATTAATTAGATCATTAGATTATTAATTAGCTTTTAATTATATCATCTAAGCTTCAAAATGGGTCAGTCCCAGTCCTGGTCCTAGCTGAGGTTTCTTCTTTATAAGGTTTAGGGATTTTTTCCAATCTTTTAGGCATGCTCAATTTGGGATTTGTCTCAGATACTAGACAACTGTAAATCTACTTTGAGAAAATGCTCCACTGTAAATAGCGCTATGGAAAAAAAAATCTTACTTTACAGAAGACAATATTGATAACGGAGAGAAAAAATCATTCAAACATTTAAAAGAACAGGCAGAATGTCAAGACCTTTATCTTTTTTCCAGGATGCATAAAGCCGAGATGATGTTAACAGTAGGAAGCCATGAAAGCTGTGGCTGGCAGCAATTTTAAACTACTATCACCCCCCGGTTGTGAAGGTGTGGTGGTTGTGGACCGGTCCATACAGGGCTAATCCATTTACATTTACAGCATTTAGCAGACGCACTTATCCACCTTACAGCTCATACAGCTTTACACTTCAAGCAATCGTGAGTTAACGGCCTTGGTTAAGGACCCAACTGCGGCAGCTTGGCAGCCTTGGGATTTGAACCAGAACCTTAACCGCTTGGGCTACTGTAGTTCATTTTATTTTATGACAGCACTGGATGCATTGTGTGAGACAGGGAAAAAGTACTTAGTTAATTACTTAGCTTATCCTGCGTGCTACTCTTCAGTACCCTAATGGAACTTAATCTGCTGTAATTACTGGGCTAACCATGCCGCGTGGCAATATCAGTGCCGTTACAACGCTGCCAGCCAAAACAGATGTCTCTTTGGTGCCTGGATGCCTACATTAAAGGCCTGTCCACCATTGTCTGCTCATTGCCCTCAGAGACCCCCGTGGAGCCAGCGTCAGTATTGGTGCCATCTGCATACGGAGTCTGCACTAAATGAGATGAAGGAAGCTGAAAAAATTAAGGCTCTGAGAAGGAAGCAGGCCACTCTGAAGATATTAACAAGTCTCTCAGGATGTGAAGAGGGGCTTCACATGGCATGCCAGGCTGGAATTGCACAGCTACACTGCAGCCACGCGAAAGCAACAATTAAATTCTTATAACAAGGGCAATTGTGCTGATGTGCTCACGGGGAAAGGGATCGCCAATTTGGCATCATGTCTAACACACCAGAGCAACCCAAGACTTAAGACCCATTTTCAAGAAGCCATTCTGGCTAACAAGGGCCAGAGCTTTCCCCAGCTATGTGATTCTGCTTTGAAGAGCTAAAATAACGCTGAACGTCAGCTCTGGTACGAAAACTCTGGCTACTTCGTAAACCCTAAATGTCTCCCCCACTACACAGCAATTCAAAGCAACCCAGACTGTGCGACTGCATCCAGCTGGTCTGGACCCTACGCTCCCCAGAACTCCACGTCTAAAGAGTTTCACCTCAAGTACGACCTCATGCTGCTTGGCAATCTTCGCCTTTTAAAGCATCAACTTCTTCCTCCATCTGCTCCTTAGATGAAAGAGAAGTCAGATGAAAAGTAGAGTGGCTCTTGTGCATTTTATTTATTTATTCCAACATTTTTTTTTTTCAAAGCAATTACAGCCAGTTTGTCTGACTGACTGCTGAAGCTGTCTCACATCTCGGTCGACTGGTCTGAAGTGACACACCAGTGGGCATTTTCTCCTGGCTCTCAGAAGTGATGCAACTTTAATCTCACTGTTATTTCGATTACATTGACCAGCGCGTTGTCAAGCCGAGCGCTTTTAAATTTCAGTAGAAATACCTTCCCTTGCTTTTATCTTACTGTCACTGTCAGGGCTATCAATGAATTGAGGACCATCCTTAAAGAGGGAATTCAGTGCAAAATAGCTGGCATACATGTAAGTTAAAAGGCGTGTATTTTAACAAGGTCATCTGAGCGCAGATCTGCTGTGAATATACCCAGAATCTAATTAAACCTAGAAACCAATGGTTTTACTGTACAATGTTCATCCATTCACTCATTTTTACACCCACTAAATCCAAATCAGGGTTGCATGGAGCTGGGGACTTAGCGAAGTTGCACTTTTTTCCTAAAGCCAAACCTGTATTTCAGATTTCCTAAAAGATTAGCTATAATGTGCATTCACATTCAATAATGAGAAAGCAGCGTAAAGAGCAATGGTATCTCAGAATGAGAGAAACTGATAAGAGCTTGCTATCGGAATCACTGATAAGTGTGCATTTACATGCATGGAACAAAGTTGGGGAGATTGGCAGGTCGGAAATTCATATTTATATTTTTCTTATTGTTAAAACTTTTCATACAAGGTTAAGACCTGTCTGAGATTTGGTTTTCACGCAGCAAGGAGTGACTCTTGCTGGTATTTCACTGATATACTATATGCGCATGGAAAACAGATCAATAAACTCCCAATGAAGTCACAAACGTAACGGAGCATGTTACATCACGGCTCAAAGAATACGATTCTATAGTGTTGCAACAGTCAAGGTATTATTTACCAGAACGCCCAAGGTTAACGTCCTGAAATGGAAATGTTGTTACTGCTGGGCTCTTGAGCAAGGTCACACCTGTTTGCACTGTAAAATGGTATCAGCTCTAAGTCAAGTCAAATGTATTTATATATTGCCTTTACGATGAAGTACAAACAGCTTTATAAATGTCTAGGTTTGTGTGGTTGTTTATTTGGTTAATGTAAAGTCCTTACTGGCATTAGTGGCCATTTCAGTGACCCACTTAAGGTTACATCTACACACAAGGTTACATCAAAACTAGTTACTTACAGACAAACAAATGACAATTCAGAGTAAACAAATAACCGAACACATGTCTTTGGACTGTGGGAGGAAGCCCGAGTACCTGAAGTAAACCCATGCAGACATGCTCCACGCTGGGATTGAACCCAAGACCTTCTTGCTGTGGGACGGCGGTGCTACCCTTAATTCTTAGAATGACAGAGGAAAGGAAAAACTCCCTAAATGCTCCCTTGGGAGAACCAAGACTCTAAAAGGGGGCACAAACTCCTTTTGCAGCTTAGATTCTAAATGTAAGATTTACATGACGTTTCCTAAAGAGCAAATGTATAGTAATATAAATACACAGAAGATAGACAAATGGAGCCAGAACGCAACACTGCCAAGAGGGGTCACGGGAGACATCAGCAACCCATCTAACCAGCAACCATCAAACCTGAATAATCGAAAATGAGAAGCGAGAGGACGCCAATAAAACAACTCAGATCACCACAAAACTCTTATTATACCCTAATTATATATTATTAAGAACCTCTGTCTGTGTTCCTAATCTAAGACAAGGATACACAACTTAAAACCATTGTATTTTATAAAGTGTTCATAATGTTTCTCTCTGCCACCAGGAAAATCCATGACCAAGCATTTCCTGTTTACAAGTTCAGTATTCTTAGTAGCAAGTACAAATTTCGCTTTTTCTGTTTTGCCCCTTATGGTCCCAAATAACTCAGAATGGAACAAATTCACACAGCCAACCCATGAGCAGATAACATCAGATAGATTGTCCTTCTATTTTGTAACGAGACACAAAATCCAAGCTATTTTTACTGGTCCTGTACTCTGAAGACCAGGCAGTACTACAAACCCAACAATTCCCGAGTGAGGACATCACTGCCAAGGAGATTTTTCTACCTGTCATTCTGCCTCTGGCGCACTTGTGTATTCCCATCAAGGAGACAAAAGGTAGAACTCGAATGAACTTAATACGAATCTCTTGTCCTTTGAGGATCGAATCAGATAATGGAATCTCTTTCTGCACAGTTAAAGTGGAGAAGGGGAGAGATTGGACAGTTTGCTCCTCTAAATGGCATTTTATACCGTCTTTCATGCATCTCCTAAGGGTCAATATCTCATTAAGGCTTAAATACTAAGATTGAGAGATCAGAAATAAAAGACTTGGCCATATCTGGGCACCTTGAATTCAGAACCAAACAGTGCTAACATAATAACAGCTTTGACCTTGTCTTGTAATTACATCTATTACAACAGCAAAAAAAATGGACCCTGCCTAAAAAAAATGTTGCAGTTCGGTAAATTGTGTCTTGAAATGTCTGATTCATTTCCCTAGCTAAGTAAAGGTATGGTAGAAATGGGAAATCAAAGTGTGAGGACCCTGGCTCATCAGAACTGGAGTTCCGCCCTATTGTTTTAAATTGCACTGGATAAACAGTTTAAGGAACTATTTTAGCACTTCCTTCCTGGACACCAAGAAGAATCACTTTACCGACCTAACTAAAATTTGGTAACCCCATCATCAAGTACTTTTAATCCACACGGAGTCGCGGGCCAGCCGGTGTCCACCCAATAACTCTGGGTGCAAAGGCAGGAACAACCATAGAGGGGGCGGCAATCCATCGGAGGACGCACACACATTCACACACTAAGGGCCACTTTAGAGACACCAATTAACCTAACACACATCTTTGGAATGTGAGAGGAAACGGAGTCCCCAGAGTAAACCCACGCAGGAGGACATGGACACCCACGGGGAGGACATGCAGACTCGATACAGAAAAGACCTCGGGATTGAACCCGAGACCTTCTTGCTGTAAGACAGTGATGCTACCCACCGAGCCACAGTGCTACCCGTACGTAATTATAATAGTTCTAAATGAAATATGTGCTTCAGCAAAAAAATGACTGAAGATTTAATCGATCACCCTGTTAATTCTGGTCACGTTTGCCTTCAAGAGGGCTCCCCCTTTTGGTCAACTGCCGGCATGGTCGCTAATTTTCGTTTAAGCTTCCGTAAAGCATGTACAGTTTCTGATGCAGCCCAACAGCTGTTGGCCGGTGCAGTAAAGCTTTCAGGTTGAGTTAGAGCTCTAATTTGGTAAGTACACACTCGTCCACCGGTGAAGTCGGATGGGAGTCGGTGTTAAATGCGAGGCTATTAACACCACCACTGTTCTCCATCACACACACTGAGTTGAAAACACACACAGACATGCATTAAGTTCAATTAAAATAATTGCTTAATCAATTGTTTGCTGCAGCCATGCAGGTCAGAGAGAGGGAGAAACTTGATTGCAGCACTAATTAGTAAGATGAGTTTCACCTTTCTGTTTATTTTAAGTGATGGCACTTTAATGAGATTGCACTGTTTATTACTTGTGAATGGTGGCCATTAAGAACGCTCCGTGATTAATCCGCACTGAGCCGCATTCCCCAAAATGTCTCGTCAGTGCTAAACGCGTCATAACCCGAGGCAGAAACGCCAGCGAGATACAGCCACACTTTACCTCAGGCAATATAAAAATGCACCATTTTGGTGCAGCCTGAATGGAATATACACTTGTGTGATTGGCAGGTATTAGGGAAAGGTTGTTTGGACTAAAGCGGCGAGTGTGACATGCTGTTTGGAGAGTGTAAATAGGTTTATTCATCTCCTTTGGGGAAGCATTCCTCTCACACCTGACCTCAAATACAAGGACATACTGCATTCTGTCCTGCTACTTTCACACTGAAAGCAGGGATGGAGGAATGGATATGAGCCTGCAATAATGCAAGCTTATACTGTACTGACTGGATTAGACTTTAAACAAAGTTGTAAACGCCCTTTGACGATCATCCGATCATTGATTGGTCACTTTAATGATCGAGGGCTTAACAATTCTAAGAGTTTAATAGGAAGTAAAACGTTACAGCCGTAAACGGGTTGTCAAATGTGTATTTTCACTGCCATAAATATGACTGGATATTTTAATTTAAGTCCACAAATTGACATTTATTGACATACTTTGCATTAATAACTAGGATCTGTGTTGTGGTCTGTGCTGCGCAGTTTTCTTTGCCAAGCAGAAATGAGAAATGAAAAAGTCACTACAAGTCACTACTCTGAGCAATGACAATAAAGTTCCTACCTACTCAACGCCACAAGTGTCGTACCGCTTCACTTACATATGCCAAAAAGTCTCGAGTGCCAGTCATTTCACCGCTGTGACTTCCCATAAGTAGCTTACTTACTTAAAGGTGTATATTGTATAAATGTATTGCCTGTTCTGGAAATGAGGATTTTTTCAAGTTTTCTTTTTCAAGTGGACTTATTCCCTCTTGGCTGTGTTGCCAGTGAGATATGTTTTTAGATTTATTTATGTTTATATTCCAATGTGTGCTTTTACGTTTTGGTTCTTCAGCGTGTGTGGTCTTTAATATGTGCTTGTAACCACACCATCATGCTGTGTTTTTATTACCTTGACTGAGTGATGTAACAGTTTAGGCTTCGGATCATGTTTATCTGCTGGCATTTAAACGTCTTTAATTTTAATATTGTGTTTGCTACAGGAAAAAAACGGATCCAGAATCCTTAATGTCTGAAAGTTGGTGCCTTTTTTCTTAAAAATATTCTCTTTCTAAAATATTTTTTTTAGTAGTTGCTCCTTGATAGGGTTTTTTTTTCTATTCAGACTAAATTAACTTCAATTAAAGGCTGATTTGTCTCCTTTTACCAGCTCAAGATGAAGCAAATTGACCAAAATATCAGTTATATTATTCTAACCCTTTTTATTCAACATAACCATCTACAGGTTGTCATCAGGCAGATGGTTTAATATTGCAGTACAGCAGTTTGGTTGTCACTGATACTTCTTGTATACCATCCATCCAATATTAACCCACAAAGTTTTAAGCTGTTACTGAAACAAGGCAGCTTAACTGAATAAGCCAAATTTCTTCTGCCTTGTCATTTGCTAACATCAGCACCGCTGCTTATTTGAGTTACACGCACCAAATGCTCTGTCTCTAATAAACTGTACACACTAGCGTATTAAAATAACTCCTAACGTTGTCACAATTCATAGCGTCACCGCTGCTGAGATTTTCTCCTTGATCAATTTTTACTGTTCATAATGTCCGCCAGACGCGCAACACGAGTGTGGAGATGAAAGGAGAAAGACAAAGAACAAAAAAAGGACTCCAAATGAAAGCGGAGAGGGAGCAGTCGCCACACTCGTCTCTACGTCCCGCCAGAAGCCTGTTGAGATTGGCTCGTGAGATTGGCACATATTCGAAATGACAGCACTTGCACTAAAATTGCTGCAGGACGGACAGATTGGGCATTTGGAAGTGTTATTGATTAGTCTGGATCCAATCTGTCCTGAGAGTCACCTTTGTTGAACACTCACTGTATGACAGGTCAGTCCCCCACAGGACACACACACGCACACACACGTAAATTGCTACATATCATACCTCTGATTGACCTTGTACTACTGCGGTACTGAAGTAACCTTACCCTTAAGAAAAGGTGTGCTTTAAAGAAAACGCCTTGTCTGGACCAGACAAATTCCTCACGTTCCCAGATCTGTCACGTACGAGCGTTTCAGACACAGCAGTGCTGCTGGAGATATGAAATGCCTCGTTGTTGCTGCTGGACTGAAAATAGTCCAATCATCAAAAATGTTCAGCCACCTGCACCCTGTAGGCAGCGTCCCGTGAGCACCGATCAGGAATTATAGGGTGACTAACACAGGCTGGGAGTCATTATATCTGTATGTAGTGATGGCTGAATCACAGAAGTGTAGAATTACAAAGTGCATCTTTATAGCAAGTGGAACTGATAAAATAAGTGTAGGAACTAGGAGATTATGTAATAAAGTGATTGGTTAGTGCATATTGAAACACAAAAACTTAGTTGTATGTATAGAAGCTCAGATAGGGCACTAATCCATCACTGGGCACACGCGCACGCACACACACACGGACCCTTGAGAGACACCAACTGACCCAATGCAGGTCTCTTAATGCGTGACTAATCCAGAACAACCACAAAGATGCAACAAGTACATGCAGACACCCACTTAAATATTATTTCAAGTATGAGTGTCATTTACAATGAAAACATTTTTAGTATATTTGGATTAAGCGCAGTACATAAAATTCCAGAATCCTTCCAACATGGACCAAGCTGGTTATATAAAAAGAAAGGAACTATTATTTATGATAATAAGGCAAAAGTCAATAAGGCAAAAAAAATATCCTTATAAAGTCAAAATGCATTACAAGTTTTAAAAAAAAGAAAAAAGAAAATAACCACTAAGAAATTGCATTCACTTTATTTGGACAGCAAGTGCACCGCAGAGGAATGAATGCATTAACGAGAGGCTCTCGTTTAGCACAGCCAATAGCACTAATATCCTCTGAATAATTGATCAGTCATATTGAATATTCGAATATGACCCAAATCATGCCCTAAATCTGTTTTGCAATAAACCTGGCAATCAGAGTGTGGGTGTAATATTAGCTGTATCGGTGCATGGAAAACATTAGCAACGTTTTTCTTTCCATTAAAAAAAAAAAAAAAAAAAGAAAAAAAAAAAAACAGGTTTAAATATTTATCTCTATGACCAGAAAGCGCACGGATCTACCTGTCTTAGCAGGCACATTATTCCATGGTGCCGTCTCAGAGAGGAACGTTTAAACTGAAATTAAAGCTTGACAGCAGTGTGTCGGGAGACACTATGGTCTGAGTCATCGCACAGCATTACTTAGCATTATGGGCATGGTGGAAATATTAATTATTTGGCTAATGTTCCATTTAAGATCTTAAGTCAAATCAGGTGGACATGGCAGAATATATTTAGTAGTACAAAGGAATCAATCAATCAATCAAAATGTATTTATATAGCGCTTTTTTACAATGGAGCACTGTCTCAAAGCAGCTTTACAATCTTATATAATCTTAAAAGGCCAATCCCAAGTTGAGCAAGCCTAGGGCGACAGTGGAAAGGAAAAACTCCCTGAAAGTAGAAGGAAGGAACCTTGGGAGGACCAAGACTCAAAAAAAGACCCAACCTTCATGGGTGGCCTAGATTTTAATTAGGTAAATACTTAAGTATATTAAAGTAATAGTAAAATTAAGTAAGTAATTTAATTTAAATCAATAATAATATTTGAGATGGTAATAAAATAAGTAACAAATTAGATTTTAAATATTTTAAAATCAGTCCTCAGTGGGAGGTCCTTGGATGCACATCGTCTCTTAGTGACTAAATGATGGAGGGAGTTCCTGCACTCTGGTGGGACTGGGTTCTGTCACTCTAATGTGATATAACTTAATATAGCTCTTATATTTACCCCAGAAATAAAGGGGGAGGCACAGGGGCTCGGTGGGGTAGCACTGCTGCCTCACAGCAAGAAAGTCCCGGGTTCAATCCCAGGGTGGATTCTTTCCTGGGTCCCCTCCGTGTGGGTTTACTCCGGATATTCCGGATTCCTCCCACAGTCCAAAGACATGCGTGTTTGGTTAATTGATGACTCTAAATTGGCATGGACTGTGTGTGTGTGTGTGTGTGTGTGTGTGTGTGTCATAGACGACAGGCGATGCGGCCCATCGGTAAATGTATTCCCTCGTCGCGTCTTCGTGGGTATGAGCAGACCCAGCATCAAGCGGGACTTGAACCGCGAGGAAAGAAGAAGATTTGCCGCAGAAATAGAATGCACTATCCCAGAGACATAGCAATTCCTTTAGTGTGTGATTAATGAAAAATAATAAATAATAAATAATAAAAAAACAGTATAGTATACATACATGGGACACATATATAGCCTATGTTGCTGGAAGTAGAATGCATTATTTTGAACATAAAAAAAAGCTTTCAAATCTGTGCATGTGCTCGGGCAGGGTTGATGCTTCCATTCTCACAGTAGTGTCAGAAATTGAAACTGTGTCTCTCTTTATGATTTCTTGCAGATGTATTAAATAAATGCCTATAAAGGCAGCAGGCAGAATCACTGCAACTGTGTCATTTGATGTGTCAAGTACACTTCATTTAGAAATATCTCCTTATTTTTGTGAGCAGTATATAAAGCCTGAAATTCTGATTTGCACAAACTAGAATGACCTGAATAAAAAAGAAAATTCAATACATGGGGTAGATAACTTCCGAAGTAAAGGGCCCGTTTTGAAAATAGTGACTATAAAGTACAGATTCTCTTTTAAACGTAGTACAGAGATTATAAAGAAAGTCTACAATAGATGCCTGTAAAATAGTTATGTAAAGTAAATATGTACATACTTACTTCGATACTTAACACTTCTGCATGGTGTATAAACGGTGTAAGCGTAAATAAAACCTGCAATGACTTGAATAAAAATACAAAATGTAACCTGAAGGTGGACTTTAAATGGCCTTGTACATCCATCATTCTGACTTATCGTTCATCATGCAAACTCCCTTGTTTTGCAGTCGTCTCATTATGCTGTACGTGAAAACACACTCAATGATAGAGCGACTCCACGTACGAAGGAGTAGACAAATGCTGGAATAGAGGGGCTGCCGAGAAACAAAACAAACCTCAGCGGATCATAAAAACAAGGCCTGATTTTTTTTTAATGCTTTCTAAATCTCATTTAAAGTAATTTCATCTAATGAAAGCCACTGGTTTTCCGGTGAGAGATAGATCGAGGCTTCATTTCTTACCAGATGTGCAGGGCTGTCTGAAGGGAGAGCAGCACCCAGCGCAGAAGGGAAGGCCAAGCGTGAGCTCATTTCTACAACTGACAGAGAGAATGAGAAATTGAGAGAGGGAGTGAGAGAGGGTGAGAGAGAGAGAGATGCTTTGGCTCTGCTCAGTCCACAGGAAACAAAGCGAGAGAGCGTGATCACTAACAGGTGCTTAATGCTGATTGATTCCTCTGAGGGGGAAAAAAAAGGAAAGTCATGACTCCTCCAGTTTCATGACCTGATACAACCCTTTGTTTTGATGTTAATGGCACTTGGATGGTTTTCTGGATGCAGATTTTACTCTGGTTCCAACACACAGCGGAGGCTCCCCAAAGAAAAAGAAATTCAGCCCAAATCTTGATTTCATTTAAACCTTTTATTTGTAAAATCACTCCAGTGTCTCTTTCAATAACCGAGGGCAACTCCAGACCCAAGCTACAAATAAAGGATTTTTTTTTTAAACAGAATTTTGGACGAGCATTAAGTCTAGTCTGACTAACGTACGCGAAAGTGTGTCCCCAATCACGTATGGGTTAGGTCTCCAGTTATTTCCACCCCGGTAATCCAGTAACAAGCGAGTTCAGTTCTGAGAGTTAAAATATACATGACGAGAATCACTTGGAAAGATGCTAAACATCTTATGGATAAATGTGTTCAGACACGGACACATGGTTATCATCTTTGAGACTGTGGTCCCAGCTCTCTTCAGGCTATGGACCGGGTCCTCCCGTTTAGTTCTGGGCTGATTCCTGACCTTTCTTACAATCATCCTTACCCCACGAGGTGACATCTTACATGGAAGCTCACACCGAGGAAGATTGACAGTCATCTTGTGTTCATTCAGTTTTCTAATAATTGCACCAGCCTTTGTTTCCTTCTCACCAATTTGCTTACCTATTGTCCTGTGGCCCATCCCAGCCTTGTGCAGGTCTACAATTTTGACCCTGGTGTCCTCAGACAACCATTTGGTCTTGGGCATGGTGGAGAGGTTGGAGTGTGATTGACTGAGCATGTGAACAGGTGTCTTTTATAAAGGTAACGAGTTCAAACAGGTGCAATTAATACAGGTAACGAGTGCAGAATAAGGGGGAAGGGGGGTGTGACAGGCAGTTGTTGAAGGTTGATGGTGATCAAATACTTATTATACGCAATAAAATGCAGATCAATTGTTTAAAAATCGTACAATGCGATTTTCTGTACATTTTCCGATTCTGTGTACCTACGATAAAAATTACAGACCTCTCCATTCTTTGTAGGTGGGAAAACTTGCAAAATCGGAATTGTCCCCACTGTATAGCAGGCAGCACAGGCAATTAGGCACGATTCTATATAGGAGTGATTCGGTAACACACACATATTACAGATGAATCAGAATAAGAATCATTTTATTTTAGTACACATACAAGGAATTTGTCTTGGTGGGTGCACAGATATAGTATAAAAAAGTATATTAGTATATTACAAGTATATTACACAGACCAGATCATACACACACTGTTAACAAGTATTAAACAAAAGAAAAGGTTACATTAAATGAAATGGTAGAATACAGAACCACAAATCAGGAACAAAAAATTGGGATGGCATGGAAAACTCGATGTTTTTTTTAATCAAGTGCTCCTTACATTTACGTCATGTAAAAATGTATTGAATTGCAGGCAGCTGATATAGTTTATCTTTTGTCTGGTCCACTTCAACACTCAGATCTGTATTTCAGGCCCGCAACAATAATAATGCTGTGATTTCAAACGGGTGATTCGTATCATGATTTGGTACAAAATCAGTTTTCGCAAATGGCTCAGTCTCTGAGGAGCAAAGGTGTGAGAAAATTATCTGAATGTTTGAAAACGAAGAACGTTTGGAAGGGATTTACATATTTCTTCCTCTACAGTGCATAATATCATTCAACAATTCGGGAAATCTGGAAGAATTTGAGTGTTTCAGAGCCAAGGGCACAAACCTAAACTGAAGACCTGTGATGTTTGATCGCTCGGACGGCCCTGCATCATGAACCGTCATTCATCGATGCCTGAAGGAACCACACGGGCAAGGGATTACTTTATCAATTCCAGACCTTCTTTGGAAGAAATTCTCCGGACTGAAGATGGAAAGAACTATCCAGACTGTTGTCAGGAACGAGTCCAAAAGCCAGGTCTGCTATGGTATGGGGTCAGGTCACTGCTAATGGCAAAAGCTCATTTACACCTCTGTGATGGCAGCATTAACGCGGAAGAGTACATTAAGATTTTGGAGAAAAATTAACTCTTACCAGGGACGGCCATGCGTTTATCAAGGAGCTTTATCAAAAAGACAACTAAAAACAAGCCAGGTCAGAAAAGTTACAGGCTGAAGTCTGTAACATTGTTTTTGAACATTTCAATAATTCTCCCACACTTTTGATCCCCTGCCCATCTTTCTTATCAAGGACTCAGCCTTTCGTGGACGCTGCTTTTATACTAAATCATGAATATAATCATTTGTTGACGTCACATGTTTCAAATCACATCATAATCATATTCCAGAAGAAGTAGAGCTCCCGACGTGCTCTAAATTGGCCCAGTGATGAAGCAAGAAATAAATCCTTACTAAGCACTTCGTCCTGAACAGGGTTATGCTGGGTCTAATGTCCATTATAGATACACTCTGGATGGGGCTTTACACACTCACCTGTCAAAACCATTGGAGCACCCAGTCCACCTACTGCCATGTATTTGGATGGTCAGAGGAAATTCCACACAGATCATAACTGGTTAGGTTTGAGACCACCTTGGTCTCAAGGACACTGCAGTTGTGTGGCACCAACACTAAAGTCTGTACCAACGAGCCTCCCAAAAGCAAACATCTAATCCTCGTGCACATCAAATGGACAACAGAATTTAGGAGAAAATAATAATGGACTTATTATTGGTTATTATTGCTGCTGAGAGTCAGAAAGCTTGACTGAGCAGGATTTGAACTCATAGTCATCCAGTTAGTCATCCAGAGCTTTATTATTCCATGCCCAAGTTTGAAACAAGTGACACATTTATGACTTTATCAATGTTACATACAGTATATAAATTTGTACTTTTAGAGAAATGTACTCGGGGCCTCTGGAAGTAAAATACCAAATCACTGGTGCACAACCAAACACTGATCCCATAATTTCACAGTTCGAAGAACAAACAAGCTCTTAAACTTATAATTTACAAAGTTTGGCATGATTTCAGTTCCCACAAATACTGCACAAACACTGGCACTGCCAAACGTGATGACTCATTAAATTCCGCCAGCCATGCACTTGCCATGTTTACAAATGCCATGTTAATATTAGAAATGTGATACCGAGAATATATGAGAGTTTTCTTTCATTGGGAGCTGCGTTTCTAAAGGAAATGTTTTGCTTAAAAGTGCACGGCCAGTGCATGGAGCTCACGCAAGTATCGGACCATCAAATCATCAGGCACGCATGGAGATAAAACACGACATGTGCAGCGGTTTGAACATTTTATACTTAACCAAGCTATACACCACCTGCCCGCAGGAACTGAGATCAGGGGCAAAAAAAGGGGTAGGGTCCCAGGACTATAGGAACGCAAGCATTGGCTTCTTCTTTCAGGTGGCATTCTGTCCTGTGATTGAGGGCGATCCAGATGCTGATAAGACAGAGGTGTGGGTTATGGTTCAAAGCTCCTGCTAATAAAAAACACCGGACATACATTTAATTATTAAGCAGACATTCTAAGGCAGAGTAACTTAGAACTGGTACAATCTCATAACCCGTGTCATTGTGGGTTAAGGGTCTTGCTCAAGGATCCAACAGTGGCAGCTTGACAGAGGTGGGATTTAAACCCTGGACCAGTACCTTATCTGCTGGTCCTAAAAAAAAAAGAGTCCCAAATAGACAGCGAACCTAGGTTACCCTAAAGTAAAAGATGATCCCCATGTATCCTATGCATTGAAAAACAGAACAAAAAGATCTAAATACTATTAGCTACCAACATTTTGTGTAACATAACACAACTTCCCACATAATAATGCAAATCTGAAAAGAAACAATCATAATATTATATATAGTTGATTTTTTTGCTCCCATTTGCCCCTAAATAGGTAGCATTTCCATTGAAAGGCATTAGGGGTCCGTACACACTGGCAGTTTAAACAGGACGCATTACTTTTTTAGATTAAGTAAGTCAACATTATTATTTTCACAAGGTCTATTTTAGACATCACAATAGGCCAGAGGAGAACAGCAGGGCTGGTTTACGCTAAAAGAAAGGCAATGATCATAATAATAAGCACTCGGTAGAGCAAAGTTATGCAGAAGAGAATGTACAACATGTCAAGCCTTGAAGCAGATGGGCTACAGCAGCCGAAGACAGCTGAAGAATGGTGCCTGGTTTGATGAGTCTGATTTCTGCTGCTACGTTTGGATGGTCGGGTCGGAATGGTATGGCTCCATCCTGCCTTGTATTATCAGTTCAGGCTGCTGGTGGTGTAATGGTATAGGGGATATTATTCTTGTAATTGTTGTAAAGTATTGTTGCTGACCATGTGCACCCCTTTATGAGCACAGCGGAAGATGCCAATCCATTGCAGGGTCAGATTGTACCCTTTACAACACTGGGAGGTGATCCCCTCACCAGTCTCCCCTCCCTCAGTCATAGCCATGCTTATGTTAACATGGCTGATTGGCACTCTTGGGACTAGAGTTGGAGACAGTTTATCAAACTAATATACCACCCAAGCACAATAATAATAATAATAATAATAATAATAATAATAATAAATATACTGCTCATATAATGAAATATCTCCTCATTTTTGTGAGCAGCGTGTAAGTATAAAATAGCAAAATCCTTAACAATAACTATGAACCGTGTTAACTTCACATTTATTTTTTATTAATAAGTCATTTATCTGTCTGTGTTTTGACACTAATGAACCAGTGAAGTCATGCTATGTTAAAGGCACCGAATATTTTGGAAATATTTATTTTATTTCGGTCTGCATGTAATTACAGTGTTTTAATTAGTCTGACCCTGTAAGGAGGATGATGATGATGAGGTTGCATGATTAAAGTTCCGAAGCGCTTCGAAATAATTACTCCATGTTTTTGTGGGAATCCAGTCCCTGCTCTGCCATGCCGGCTGTTTGCTTACCCACATTTGACTAATGACTTCATGTGCCATTCATAACAAATGATACATGGGAGCAGCAGATGCGGTGGGTGTTATTTTAGCGTTCGGATTTATTTGCACCAGCCCCGTTAACCTCGGGTTTGACGTCGGCTCGGTGCAGGCGCAGTGCATCGGAAGTCACGCTCATGCACCCGCTGACATCCGCCATTGTTTTCTCTGCATCTGAACTAGGAACGGAAATAGTAATAAACAGTGCAATTACCCTGGCATGGTGGCTGCCTTCCTTCTTAATGAATGCCAACCTCTATCTGTTCACTATCCATCATGCCCTGCTGCTACACAACAGTGCCCCCCACCACCGCCACCGCCGCCGCCGCCTCCACGGTGACACAGAAATACATTATACGAGTATCATGCATTAATACAGAGAGCAGGTGGCAATTAAGCGTGTGTGTAACACTGCTCGTCTATCATCCTAGATCAATTTGATATTTACTCAAAATCAGGAGGTCAACGTGGTTCCCCTTTTCTGCAGCCTCATACATTTTGGAACATGTCTCCTGTTACTCACTTCCAGAGCATTAGCGATATAAGGTACTGGAAACTGTACCAGTAAGATTTCCCTTCACTCGAACTTAGGGTTCATTCCAGTTTTTATCCTCCTCCAACCTTTATAGTTGCCACTGTAAAACTCGGTAGTGTGTTTTCCCACTGACCCAGGACTGACGTAGCTTTTTCATGACTTGGTTTTGCTCCAGTTGATTATGGGCTTGTGTGCAGATACACCTGAATCAGGTTAATGTTACCACATCGGGACGGGATGGTTTTGGTCCTAATAACCGGCTGGTACGATTAATCGAACATGCCCCATGTTACAAGACGGGACGTGCTATAATTTATGTAACATATTAAATATTTATTAAACTTTTATTGTACGTTTTACACGTATAGCGAACATACAAACAAGAACTACTGTTGCTTACCGACTTTGTTCATTGAAAAATAAATTTGCAACCAAGTTTTTATAAACGATC
>JAYJMA010097002.1:0-21852 GCA_036873895.1 Parotocinclus cabessadecuia
TACTTACAGATACTGTAAGATACACTACGTAATAGTTACAGGCACTGTTTATAATATATAATAAAAAAAAGGAAATACTCACAGATTCTGTATAATTAAGTTATGGAACCCTCATAAGTACTGTATAATAAATTACAGAATACCCACACATCTTGCTTCATTATAGATTACTTACACATGCTTTTTTTAATCACTTGTACATCATGCATGATCAATTACAGATTACTCACATATAATGTACAATTAATTGCAGCATTCTCTATGGTACTGAATAATAAATTACAGAATTACAAATACTGTAACTTACACATACACTGATAATAGATTACAGATAAGTATCAGATAACATCTGATAAAAGATAAAAATCTGTTTCATGAATTGAAACATCAGTCAAACCAAAAGTAAATAATCAATTTGAACTAATAAATGTATGTCACATTGGTTTGCATCTGCAAAATATTTTAAATTGAATACATCTGCAATGTCAACTTTACTTTACTACAACACCTGAGAATAAGCATTAATTTCAATAGAGAGCTCTACTCTTATCAGTGTGTAGTTGTAGAGCAGCTCAGCTCAGCTTTATGCAAATAAGCATCTGCCACATTATGTTTAGCAAACCAGGCTAAATAACCAAGAAGGGATGTACCTTTGATTCTCTGTAGCTAAAGGCAGAACCAATATTTGAATTTATCTTAAAGATACAGTTATAAAGATACACAAATATATAACCCCAAATGAGAAAAAGATTGAAAGAATATGTAGACGCTAAAAAACAGCCTGTCTTACATTAGCTGTGTGCTCAAAGACAAAAAAGGACCATCTAGTCTGTTATTAGCAACAGGTCCAAAGGTCAGGGTCTGTCATGGTATTAGGTTATATCAGTACTCACACCAACAGTAGGAAAATCATTTTAATTCTTTTGAAAAAAGGTCCAAAATAATATGACAGAGGTTTTCTTGCTTCAGCGAAGTGAAATGACAATGGTTCTGGCTGGGGCCTATTAAATGCCATATAGTATTTAGATCCTGGTATTGTGTAATCGACGCTTCCACTGATTCACTTCCACACAAAATGATGATTTGGGTTATTTAGTTTTTAATTAGCTTCTGTATGTAATCATGTAATTTTTGACATGAATTTGACAAAACATGTTTTGCATGTGTGATGTATCCCTAGTATTTGCCTATACCTTATCTTGTCTGAACAATCACATCAATTATGGCAGTCTTCAGCTATGAGCTGCATGATCTTATGTATGTTTGTAATAAACTCATACATTTAAAAGGGAATTGGGAAATTAGGAAATGAGGAAGGAAATAGTAATAATACTGGCCAGTTAGACTGCCAGACTTCAGATAGCAATAGCTACTGCTTGATTGAAATAACCCTAGATGTGTGTATGGGGATAATATCGTTTCTATGATCGCTGTCTTATACATATCGCCCACTAGAGGGTGATATAAATCAATTCGAAGCAGTGTTCGGCTCTTACGATCTATCAGACTTACAAAGCACATTTTACTGATTCTATTTTTACTGCTTTGTCATATTTTTTCTCTTTGATGGTGTCCTATTCAGGGCACATGAGCAGGATTTGTGGGCAATGTTCTAAAATATAATGGAAAATCACAAAATAAATCTACAAAACGATATATGCTAGAATATGTTTGATGACATTTAGCAGCCCCAAATCCACAAAATACAGATGTGTTCAGAAAGCATAATCACCGAAAGCAATACAAAAGACATAAAGGCATGCTGAGATGGGTATGTGGCACGATGGCTCAGTGGGAGGCACACAGCAAGAAGGTCCTGGGTTCAATCCCAGGGTGGAAAGGCCTGGGTCTTTTCTGTGTGGAGTCTGTATGCCTTCAATGTGTCCCTGTGGGTTTACTCTGGGTACTAGAGAAAGAAATGCGTTAGGTTAACTGATTACTCTAAATTAGCGTTGCCTTGAGTAGTCCTGATATAATCTTGAGCAAAGATGCAACGTTGTGTCCGTCACTGAAATGACAACTGATACAGATCAGATGGGTTCATTTTCAATTAAAGGGATTGCTCTTCCTTAATGTTTGCAGCACAGTCCATCTGACTGACTGAAGTGAATTCCTCTAGGCAGCCAATGGTATGTTATGAACACACAGTAAGGGGGAGAGCAAAGAGCAAACAGCAGGACCACAGAGAGTGGACAATAAAATGTATTCAAGTGCATTCTACCATACAAAGCATGTTGAAAATGGGAAACTGTAATACTTTATGACAATTTTAATCACATAGCAGATGAAGCCTGGATATGTATTGCAGGGTTTGGTTATCATTGCTTGTACACTTCGCACAAACATTAAGGGATAACTTAAATATACCCTATTTTTTTCTTTCTTTTTTCGTTCTTTGCTGCTAGCTCTTCTAAATGTGCATTATTTGGTCAAATATACCCAATATTTGTTTGTATTAAATGTGGCTTCTGTTTATGATGGCAAGGAGATCCCTGACTGGTCATTTGATCTGGTATGCAGTGAGTTTATTTGTTAAAACTTTGCGAGTAGCTGATGGGAAGGACTGATCAGTAACTCAAGCAACACTTTTTGTATAGGGATGTGCCGTGTTTGTGTTCATAACTTTACCCCCTGACTGTTGTTTAAAGATCAGCACATGTTGGTCTTACTTCATCTGTGTATTTTGTGATCATTCTCTGTCACCCATAACCAAAAAATCAGAAACAACAACAACTAAAACAACCCACAGTGTTATTTGACTTTTATTTCACTGTAGACAATGTAAACCTATGATATTTCATGTTTTTCCTGATCGTCTTCAGTTCATTATTAATACACATACATTGATAACTGCAATGCAATTTAAAACATTACTCTGCAAATATGAAGCCATTGGTTAACCATGTCCAGAAACAGCATCGACTTCTAAACAAGGATCAAGGACAATCCAAACTGTTATCATCAACATGTCCAAAGATCAGGGTCTGTCATGGTAAGGGGTTATTTCAGTGCTCTTGGAAAAGGTCATTTACACTTCTGTGATTGCAGTACATGAGCAGAAATGTACATTGAGCTATAAGAGCAACAAATGTTGCCTTCACAAGACATCTTTTCCAGGGACATCCACGAACCTTTTAACAAAACAATGCAGAACAACATACTGCACACATTATAAAGGCATGGCTGTGGAAGTACTGGACTGGCTGCCTGCTGTCCTGACCTGTCCCCAACTGAGAGCGTGTAGAGAATTGTGAAATGAAAAAGTGTGCCAATGACAAACCTTTGCCAGTCTTAAGCTGTGTTTTCAGGAATAATGGGAAACATTACAAACTGAAACACGTCATCCTTGGGTATCCTTGCTGCAAAAACGTATTTAAAGGGTTGTTTGAAGGATTACATTAGATTACAAAGTGGTAAATGCGTTACCATCCCAACATTGTTAGAATGTGTTGCAGGCCTGAAATGCAAATGAAATTGTTGACTAGACAAAACATGAAATGGATTGGGTTTATAAAATAAAAGTCAAACTAAGACACACTGTTTTTTTTATTTGCATTTATCATACTGTCCCAACCTTTTCTGCTTTGTAGGTAAACCCAGTGAAACAGAAAGCTCTACGTTAAAGAGTTCCTAAAAACTGAAGAATGCTTAGTTCCAATTTAACTGAAAATCTCACTGTACTTAATGCATAAGAATGTCTAGATTTAGTACAAGCATTTTAAAATAAGGGTTTTTATATGTCCTTCATTAGCTTAATTTCAGCAAAAAGTTAAGCTAATTAACCACAATGACAGTAACCTTTAATAACCTTTCAAACTCCTCATTGATTCTGTAGATGATTATATGAATAGCATCACGTGTAGCATCTTTGTTAGATAGTCAAGGGTCAAGCCTGAATAAATCTTTACAGATAATTAGAATAAAGTCTCAAAAGACACCAAATGCTGACTAATGGTGTTCTGATTAACATTTACAGCATTTAGCAGAAGCCCTTATCCAGAGCGACTGACTGACTGATACTGGTACTGACTGACAGATTGTCTTACAGTTGAAGCAATTGTGGGTTAAGGGTCTTGCTCAAAGGTCCAGAGTTCAGTACCTTAACCACTAAGTTACCACAGTCCCACAAAATTAGTAGTCACTAGTATGCAGCGTGGGTAGCACAGTGGTTTGGTGGGTAGCACCGCTGCCTCACAACAAGAAGGTCCTGGGTTTAATCCCAGGGTAAGGTGACTTGGGTCCTCCCTGTGACTGTGTGGTTTACTCTGGGCACTCCAGTTTCCTCCCACATGTGTGTTAGGTTAATTGGTGTCTCTAAATTGGTGTTGACTTGTGTATGTAAAACAGCTGCGTGGAGAAAGCAGGCAAATTATTCCACTATCCTGCCGAAATACTTCACGGAGATTGATGATCCGTCAAGTGATCGAGAGTTGGCCGTGACTGTACGGTTAATCCAATCCAGTGTTCAGAGTAGAGATTGTGAGCTCATTCCGAAGGAGAAGTCTCTTATAAAATGCAGCTTCTCCACACACTCACATATACTGCTCACAATTTATTTTTTATTTTATTTTTTTTAAGCAGTGCATGTACTTTATTAGGAGAGCTAATTAGCCCTCGTATTGCGCATGTCTTTACCTGTAGTGGAGAGGCGGAGAAAGTGCAAGGACTTTACGCGACTTCCGGGCACAGTGGCCACGCATTCGGTACTAGGTGATTCTGAAATAGGCATGGAGGATTTGAGGACCTTCGGGATTTGTATGTTTTGATTTGTATGAACAGGATTTTTCGGATAAGTACAGCGGATCTCGAAGTCAGGTCTTGAGAAGGCTGCGACACAAAGAGATCTGGATCTGTGATTCCTCAAGCGGTTTGATTTCACAAAGGCGATCTGTTGGGGGGAAACGCTTTGCTCAAGATGCGAAAAGAACTGAGATTTTGCTTTTTATTGTTGTTTCTTAATCTGGGTGAGTTAATATTCAAGTTTCAACACAGTCTATTTGATAGATTAAGTTAAGTCCACCGTTGTTGGATTTTTTTTGTCTCATTTCACCAAGTGTTGAGTTTGAAGGTACTGTGCTCATGTCTGTGTATATATATAGTAGCATAATTTAATAAGAAATCGATAGTGTTTGCGTGTGTTTTTATAGAATCGGAAATGGAAATTGATATGGGTAGTTTACTCAATAGATGCTGGTAGGTTAGTGTAATTTCCATTGCTGTAGGACTTGCATTTGCGTAAGTAGTGGAAATCGTTTGGGGAAATGATCCACAAATGTTGAAGTTCCTTTGGCTAATAACGTAGTGTTTTGTGTGTTTTGTACTTCGTCTGGGCTTCCTCTATCAAACTGACTTAGAATGACTAATTTGTCTACACGGAAATGTGAATTTGTATGGAAGTAAGTATTACGGTCTTCTGTGAATCCCCTAGAATATCTTCGTTTGCTTTAACCACCCCCTCTTTTTATGAGGTGGTAACATGCCCATTTTCCCTCTTCCAAACAGGTTTATTACAAACTTTAAACTTATTGCCCTATCACTGGATATAAGCATTGTAAACAGTGTAACTCTTTGCACAGTCTCGTTGCATTTTGTATGTTCTCTAATCTCACCCATGTTGATGATAGACTAAGGGAACTCTAAGCCATGTCTCTTATTTACGTAACGTAATATTTTAGATAATTGATCATTTATATGCACTTCCCAATCTTTATGCTTTACTATTTCTGAAAAGGACCAACCAGTATTGTCCAGGAATCAACAAATGCTCACTGTTCAAATATAAAACAGAATAGGTAGTTTATTTATGATGGAAATAAGTTCAGACAACTCTGTTGGATTTATCGTAAACCGATGAGTTTAATACAGTATATACTTTATATTTAACGCATGGCCTATTAAACATGCTTAAAAGACTTTTATTAAACTACAACAGGGCAAAATGATGGGGAGTTTCTTTGATTGAACACATTTTTGAATTTGAACTGAAAACAATTCCCTGATCAGAAAAATGCTTAAATTCGCTTGACCTTTCAGTTTCATGGTAACAGTAAAGGATTATTATCGTGTTTACATTAAATGCGGGGCGGCTCGGTGGGTAACACTGCTGCTTCACAGCAAGAAGGTCCTGGTTTCACTCCCAGGATTGAGCGGCCTGGGTCCTTTCTGTGTGGAGTTTGCATGTCCCTGTGTCTGCGTGGATTTACTCCGGGTACTCCGTTTTCCTCCCACAGGCCAAAGACATGCATATTAGGTTAACTGATTACTCCAAATTGGCATCGACTTATGTGTGTCGCTAAGATGGTCACTGATGTTGATGGCGATGTTAAAGAAGCCAAATAAACAAACATAAATGCATCTCTGATATTATTATTATTATTGTTTCCTTTTTTGAAATTTTATGTAGGCCAAAGTGATGTAGAGTAGTGCTTCTTTGACTCTCACAATAGGGCAGATTCGTTGTTATAACCAACAGATCAGACATTGTCTTCAGCAAAGTTTTTCTTACTCTTGTCTAGCTTTAAAAATATTTAAAAACAGTTCAAATTACTAGCGTTGCTTATCTGGTTTGCCATCTTACTTTCTCTTTGTGGCTTTACCTATTTGTTAGCGTGATGATACTGTGGGCTGGCTTCCTTTTCAGATAACGGCTTGCTTGTTACAGTAGTAATCCCTGACTTCCCTGTTTTTTTTTGCCAAGAAAGTATGACTCGCAGAGGTGCGTGTGGGTTGGAAGGTAGCATTCCGACATGTTACGCACATGTAATCATGTAACGGCTTGAGGATGTTTTTTTTTCTCGTCACCATCATCTAGGTTTGTGGTCAAACTTGCTGTTACAACATGAGACAAGCCTTTACATGCTCTGTATCTCACTCAAGTGTCACCTCTCTTTTTGCACTTTATCTTCCGTCATCTGTTTCTCATGAGATGCCATGCTGTCTCCACTCTTGATTTAGTTTGTGATTCCCTTTTTGTGTCTCCCTTGCTATGTCCACTTGTTTTGAAACGCTTAGCTCGACTGCTAAACAAATCAAAGCGTTTTTATAGTGACTTAAGCTTCTTAAATCAGTCCCCAGGCTGAGATGGTGGCCAAATAAGGCTGGTTACAACCGGCGTGTCCATATATGGACCTTACGTCTAGGGTGCCAAGGGGTAGACATTGCAAGGCTTTTATTAATACTAACTATGGATCTTCTTAAAAACACAAATCATGTAGTAAACTGGTAACATGTCTGTGGCATTTCTTTCCTCTGTTGTTCTCAAGTGGTTTTGGGTTGGGGACGATGGTGTAGAAAAAACCAGAACCTGACAATCAACAAAAGTTGATTATATACTCATAACCAATTGCTGTCAATAACTTTGTTTTTATTAGTCTGTGTAGTAGTTTCAGTGAGTGAATTTATTTGCAATATAAATATATCCAGTAACTGTAGTTAATTAGGTTTTGTCAGTAATCCAAACAACCAATTTATATGCACTTGAGTAATCTGATAATTGTAATGCTTTTACATGGTTTACATGACCCAGGCAATAATCAGTTTTAGTGCATATACTGTATTTCAGTTTCCTCAAAAGCATTTTCAGAGCATTTTGTGGGTGTTGAATTTAATTACAGATTTGTATGTTCATTCAAGAGAAACAAGTAACCTGGTTTAAGGAAACAAGAACAAAAGAAAAAGGTTTATTAGAATAAGAAGACCTGGCAACCTATGTTAATTCTGCTAACTGCTTGTGTGACAGCTCTGTGTGCATGCCTATGACTGAGGAAACCATTTCAAATAAGAGTAATGATATACATGTGCTGAGAAATCTAGATTACTGAAATAAAATCTGTCCTCTCTTTATCAGATTTTTGATCTCATTGTAGATTGGATTGTGCTATTTACATTTTTAGCTTTAGTTAATGATACTCAACCGCCAGACAGACAGACAGCAACTGTTCTTGCTGTACCTGTAGCAGTTATGGATTTAACAATTAGTTATCCCAATGCCCAACCCTTCCGCCTTTCATATCTGGGAAATCCCATATATTCACGTAATCTAGTGCATGTCTTTGTAATGTTTGTAGACAAAGGAGTACCCAGAGGAGACCAACGTTCATGGCCACATCATCTCTAATAGTTTAGTAAGACGTAATCATGAAAGACAAGAGTGCAACCTATTGTTTTGGAAATATTTTGTACCAACTTGCTCAACAGGTGTTTTCCGTATTATTGTATAGCCTTTTTTAATAGTACGAGTTGCCTCGTGTTTGTTGCAATAAGTGTTGTCATTAACTTGAGTTATCCCTATGCAGTGAACCCTGTGTAATGGTAAACACCTCCCAAGCTGTTGAATTCTACCTTAGTTCTTATAACAACAGTGTACAACTGCTCAGCTCAACTGGAACACTGTAATACTCACAGCATTTCACTGACCCCAATATAAATTAGCGCTGTCACTATTCTTAGCTATTTTAGTTTCTATGAACCAAAGCAATGTATTAATTAGAGTTTGATCAATTACATTAATTTTAAAATATGCTGTTTGTTAAACAAATAGATCTGTTTGGTAAATAATGGGGATGAGCAAGAGAACCACTTCTGTGGAAACAGTGAGTGCGTTTACATGTAGTTAATAATTTGAAAAGTACAGAAAAATAATTTTGGTCAGCTATCTAATCGACGGGTATACGCGCACTGGAGTAATCAGATAGTGGGAAACCGGATTTTTACTTTGCAACCAGCCAGTAATCACAATGAAAGATGTGGTGTAAGGTTTAATTTCTTATGTTAAATAATAAAAACATTTGTTTTGCTGGTTATATTCAGAGTTTCAGGGGCACAAAGTGTTCGATGGTATTCTTTGCCTTTAATTCCGTGGAGCGGTCAATTTATGGGTTGCCAGAACCCAAATATAAAATAAGAGATCACAGCCAAATAAAGCCAATTGTTTAGCATTGTTGGACCTGGCAACCCAGGTTAGGATTGCAAACATGCGTAGATTGTAATCGGGTTACTGGCATACATGGTGCGAGTAATTACTGGGGTAAAATCTGGCTCTGTTTATCAGTTTTCTTAATTTGGTTTTACCGCTATATACATGGCCACATGACTATTCAGATAACTGCAGAAATCCGCCTGTGGTCGGATTATTAAACGCATGTAAACACACTCAGGCCCCGAGTTTGAACCCAGGGCCCGGCTTGCAACATCAAGGCTGGGTGGTGTGGTTACAAGACCCTTCCCTTGCCTGACAATACATTTTGAGCGCGCTTTCATCTGCATCTCTTGTAGTTCATGCATATATATAACTGGTCACCGATGCCGATAGTGGTGTTAAGCAAAACCAAATAAATAATAAATGATGTTAATTTATGTTTGGTTTAAACTGCAAGCAAACGAACATCTTGATCTCACTAACTGACTGTTGAACTACAGTAGTTATGCCCATCGCTATTGAATGCAACCATTATTTTCTGGAGGCTTATTTGCAGGCAGTTAGTGACTTGTGGGTCTTCACAACATGGCACAAATGATCAGCTGGTTGATATTCTATGCTATGAACATACCAATCCTTTGTAGACGTTATTAATGTTAATTATTACTGTGTATCTGTTTCAGCTGTGCTGTGTGAAAGCAGGGTGGTGAAGGTACCTGCTGGTCCACTGGTGCGTGTTGAGGGTCAGTCTGTGTCTATTCCCTGTACTGTCTCGCAGTATCAGGGACCCCTAGAGCAGGAGTTTGAATGGAGCATGACTGTCAATGGCAAAGACATCCCCCTCGTCTCCACCTTTGATTCCTCTTTCCATGATCCATCGGTGGCAGACCGGGTCAACACCGGTGACATTAGTGTTACTAAAAAGGGACCTGCTGAGGCTGAGCTGACCATCAAAAAGGTCAGGGCTACAGACAGCACCATCTATCGCTGCACCACCCTCAGCACGGACACTGTTATCAGTGGGAACTACAATGACGAAGTGGAACTCAAAGGTGGGTTGACATAATGTACTTTTTTTGGCTTCTAAAACAAAATGAAAAGGTGCAAAGGTGGCTAAGTGACTTTTTAAAATGCAAACATTTCAAGGATGATTGTAGGATCGCTACCATGCATTTTGGTATTGCAGTCCATTTATTTTTCATGACTTTGTTTGAAACTAATGTGCAAAATGAGACTGGCTTTTCCAAATTGTATTATGTAACCATTGATCAGTCTTGCGCACTATCATGCCGGAATTTTAGCTTATTTCTCCAAAAAATAGAACAGCTTCAACTCTTGGATCTTGGTGGGTTTCTTTACATGAACTTCTTCCACGACTTTGGATTAACGCCAGGACTTGACCTTTACCAAAACATTAACTTTGATCTTCTTTAAACCTTTCTTTGGTAGAATGATTTAATGGCCCAGTTCATTTTAATCCCTGGTGTCAAGTTTGTAATGACAGAGATGCTGCAATACAGACAAATATTATATTGTCACTGCCATGTTTCAAAGATGCAGTGCTTGTCTGTATACAGACACCATGCATATCGTGTAAAACAACAAGCACATCTCATCTGTCCAAAAAAATGATTTCTCCGTAGCCTTTGGGATTTTCCATATGTCACGTGATGGACAGTGATGCTCTTTTTAAAAAGCTATGGCTTTCTCCTTGCAGTCCTGCCAGCACACCTTAGTTTTTTCAGTGTTCTCCTTTTTGTGAACTCATAAACATATGATGTTAGAGGGGCCTTTAGTTACTTAGCAGTTACCCTGGGTTACCCTTCTTTGTCACCTTGTCACATTACACACCTTGCTCTTGAAGTGGTCTTTGTTGTTTGACTGATTTAATGTCTTATTTCTGTAATTTGTGCACTGCTTTTCTGACTGGATTGGTGTCCAAACACTTTCTGGTTTGTCTTCATGCTGATTTAAAACACCTGACTCTTGATTTAATTTGAACAGTTCACATACTTTTGCCACTCAAATATATGTAATACAGGACAATTTCCTTCAATACCAAGTATAATATTTGATCTCATTTATTTAATCTGGTCCTCTTTATCAACGTTCTGGGCAGGGGTGTTTAATCTTTAATGCTCATTTGTGCAGAAGATATGAAAAATCCTAAAAGCTTCACATGCTTTCAGACACCACGGTATGTACACTTTAACTTAAGCATAGTCGCACTGGTCATTTCATGAAGCACTAGTCCTAGTACATTCCAAGTATGTTCAATGGTATTTAGGTGTAGAGAGCATAAAGTCCGGTCCATGTTTTAATTGCTGCCTCCAGAGGCATGTTGTTGGTGAGATGGGCATGGTGGGGCCTTGCAGTATTAATACATTTTTTTTTTTTTTGGATCACTTGGCTTTTCCTTTGGAAATATTCCCTAATTAGACAGAATGCTTTTGTGATTCAGTGATACAGTAATGTCCTGTTACTCATCTGTAGAACATTGCTAATCTAAGCAGAATCTGCTACATGAAATACATTTCTGCTGTCTTCTTAAGTAAATTACAAATGTCTTCAGTTAATTGCATGCCTTTGGGACCTCTATGCCGTTTGAATTTTAAACAGTGAAGCTATATCTGTGCTTTGTGTGCAGTGATTGGAGACACAATGAAAGTGGTTCCAGCCATTCTTCAGCCGTCAATCTCGGAGGGCAAGTCACTGGAGCTGCGATGCAATATCAGCCGGGCCTACACAGCACATACCTACCTCTCAGTCACCTTCTCTGTCAGAAAAAACACCAGCTCAGTGGAGGATATCTTGACATTTGGGCCAGACGATGAGTTGAAAGTTGGACAAAGCTTTTCCCAGCGTTACACAGACGGTGGATTTCTGATTAATTTTCAAGGCGGTGGTGTTTATGGACTGACAATGAAAGGTATGAAACCGCAAGATCAGGGTACATATGTATGCATTGGCAGGGAATGGACGAAGCAGCCTGGAGGTCTGAAACGATGGCAGAAGATTCTAGAACGGAGTGAAGAAATGGGAAGTGTCACAGTCACACCCTTAGGTGAGTAACCGTTTTTTTTCCTCCATGTTTGCCTTTGAGCCATACCAGAGAATAAGGATCATGCTGAACAGGTGTGGCTGTAGTTGCGTCAGTACATACAGTAGTTAAATAAATAAGCACTAACAGGTTAGTCACTGTGATACAAATGTTTCCATGTCAACTGCAACCTCCTTTTCATTTAGTGATACTCAGGCTATGTTCTTACAGCAGGCAAAAGTGGCCTAAATCTGATCTTTTGTTTCCTCTGTTATTGGGGCGGTGTGAACAGGATCACAACGCCTTGAATCTGACATTTTCAGTTCCGATCTGGGCTACTTTCATATGTGGTTTTGAAATCGGATAAACATCTGATATGTGCCATGTGACTCTGTCTGAGGAGCCAGATCAGAATTCATGTGGCTTTCCATTCCGTATCATCATTCACCATAAATGCATGCTGAGGAGAAGTGAAAGTAGACGACAGGAGTGAAGGAGGTTTAGAAATATTTGGAGAGATGTCTCTGGTTAAACAAATTTAGATTTCACATAACGCAACTGCTCACTGTTTTAGGATGTTTGAAAAAAAATGGCTGAATGATACAAACCAAGGACGCAAACCAAAGATAAATAAAATACTGAAGAGAATAGCATAACCAATATGTATATCAGCCATTATTTTGTCTGATACACAGTCACTTTAGGATCTTGAGTCCTCAGTGGGAAAGTTCTTGTAAGGCACATCGTCCCATGACAACCAAAGGATGGAGAGAGTCACTGCCCTTTGGTGTGGCCTGGGCATGGTAGGACTGGTTTCTGTGGATGCAAACCAGTAGAGTGATGCTGATGTGGAGGAACATCTTCGTAGGTGTGGCTGGGATGGTACCAGAACATAAGCTTGGGGAGAAAAGAGAAAATGTAGTTAGGTATTGATTAAGAACACAGTCTATTAGCAATCACTCATGCCATGTGCAGCAGTAACCCAAATCTAACCAAAAACCTGTATATCTAAATATGTTTAAAAAAAAAAAAATCGATATTTTTTGGAGACTTCTTCACAAGCATGCTGGGGAGTTGAATGAAGAGTTACCATTTACAATCACAAGCATTCAAATAAAACTTTTCATAGAGAGTTTGCCACAAACACTTGTCATTGTTTGTCAAATTTGACCTCACCTCACGTTTGATGCTGGAGATATTGATTTAATTTATTCTTTTATTGCATTATCCTAGTTAGGGTTGCAGGAGATCCAGGACACAAGGCAGGGAACCAATTCATTATATGGCAAATACATTCATACACACACTAAGCGAAATTTGGAAACGCCAATTAATCTAACACACAAGGCTTCAGAATGTGGGAGGATCTGGAGTACATGAGGAAAACCCATGGAAGCATGGGCAGAATGTGCAGACTGCAGACTATGCCAAGCCCAGAGGCAGGATTGAACCAGCGACGTCTGAGCTTTACAGCTAGAAATACTGATTTGGTTTTGTTACATTTTATTGCTAATTGAAAGTTTGTGTTTAGATGGAGTTCATTTTTGTATTAACATGAAAACTTTTTATTCATTTTCTATTGATATGATAGTGTGAAAAAATCAGAATTGGACCACTTTTGCTTGCTTTGTAAATGTATCCTCAGTGAAGTATCCATGTGTTGCTCTACTAATAATCATTTTTCTACTAGCAACTAGTATTTTGGGCAAACTTCCAGATGATGAGAGTTGTGTGGAAATTCTTTGCGTGAGCTACATTATGTAGTGCTTAAAGCAAGGATAACTTATAGACTACAGAAAGAGGGCAGGAGTCGAGGGCATGCTTTAAATCCCATCTGTAATTATGAAGCGCACTCAACAATGAGACCAAAGTGTCTGTAAATGTTAGGTGATATTTTATGCTATTTTATTAAAAACACCCCCGCAGACATGCTGCTCGTACGCGGCAATTCTAAAAGACATCATCTGTTTGATAGAACGAACATGGCCTCTACCTTTCATTCATGCAGACTTTATCACTGCTTGAACTCTTTGTAATGGATTCCCTTCTGTATGTCACATTCTAGCCCAGTCTCTGGTAGTGTCACTGGAGAAAAACATCAGGCTCAACGTGGCTGACATGCTGAATCTGACCTGCGCAGTAGCTGCTGATGGACTTCTTACTCTGGGAATTGAGGTGATGTGGCTCATCCAGCCAACAAGCAGTTCTGCAGGCCAACGAGTGCTGCTCCACGTGGGACGCGACGGGCAGGTGTTGAATGGCTCTGAACTGGTGGGCATGAGCAGGATTCAGCCAGGCACCTTCCGGCTCCTCTTGAATAAAGTTCAGTCCTCAGACTCTGGCATGTACTCATGCCGTGTCAAGTGCTATCTGCCACAGGGTAGTGGGGGATGGTATGCTGTTGCAGAAAAAACCTCTGATCCTGTGCAAGTCCTGGTAACACAGTTGGGTAAGGAAAATGTTCCCTGTTATTGTTTTTTTTTTTTTCTTTATGGTATATTTAGCTTTCCTTCAAGATTTTTAAAATTCATTATTTCTTCTTCAGCAGCAGACTTCCTGGGGGCGGCAGTGGGGCTGTGATAGTTTGAGCGTCCTATGTAAAACCTTGTGCCAAAATCTAATATGCCCCTGGTTTGCTTTGGCAGTCCCTGGTGGACAGTTGTTTTTTTGTCATTTTCTCGCAAATACTATTCAACTTTGTCTAAAAATCAGTTGTGAGTTGTAAATGTTGTGTTCAAACTGTTTTTTGAAAACCTTACTTAAAGTATCTTCTTAGCATAGTACTGACCCCCTTGGCCACTGTTAGGTTTGGGAATATTACTTAGATAATTGTTCTTGTTATGGGATATTTTGACAAGTCTGACAGCTATGGAGCTCTGAGAATATAGTGAAAAATAAATAAACTGATACTGAAATGTAAATAGCTTTTACTAGTATTGTCTATTCGCTAAGAGATTACTTGCAGTCTTGCATAACTAGAAGGACATGTGCCACCGTTTCTTGCTTCCAATGAGAATTGGAAAGGCTTTACGGCATCAAGTGTTGCGTAAAACGTGAAATATGTACTTTGTTGAGAATGCTTTTGATGTTGTGCATGTGCTGGGTGTCCTTTTTTTTTGGTGAGTTGTTTGCGTACATTTGCACTTGTGTGAAAATAGGACAATGCTTTGTCATATCAATGCAGACATTCTACAGTCTTCACAAAGTTTCAAACATCCACCTCTTAATATACTATCAGACCCCCTGCATATGCAGACATACAGTTAATTCGTCATTGATTCTTGCTTGTTTTAAGCAAACTACCATTTGTAGGTTTCTGAAAAAGTCACTGTGCCCTACTTTATTTGGTCCCAGTACGCTAACTTTTGAAGGTGTTTCATGCAGCTGATTTAAGCAAATGCTTGCTATTTCCTCCTTCCTAATTGGACCATTTTTAGATCATCAGTTTGCATCTTCGTATATTCAGTTAAGTAATGCCACCATAATATGCCTAATCTCAAGTCATGACACCATGTAGAGTCATAAATAAAACATTTAAAACAGCCTCACCCTTAAGGTTGGCAAGACTAAGGGAATTACTTTGGTTTACAAAAGGAACCTGTGGAGCGAGTACACTTCCATTCACAATTGAGAGAATCGGCAGTTTTGAGTTACTCTGTGTGGATATCTTAAGCCTGACTTGGTTCCTTCGCTCTGCCAAAGTAAACACATTTCACCAACTGCACCTCCATGGTCATCATAAGTATAAAAACATATGGTCCACAATTGTGTTTTTTTCTTTTTAAAGTTTAAAGTTTAAGTTATTCCGCTACTTCCCACTGCCTAATTCCTTTTACTGGCTCCGAGGTGATGTCTGTGTCAGATTTATGACACTGGTGTTTGACTGCAAAGCTACACATGGACCATCCACCTCTTAAACAAGGGCTCTAATCTAACTGGTACTCAGAATTCAAGATGCAAAAAGATCATGCTTTTCTCTGTACTGGTACCCAGGTGATTGAACAAACTTGCACTGGTTAACTGTGGAACTAAATAAAATATCCAATAATTTTTGTGAGTAGTTTAGTTGTAAAACAACTGGCCGTTTCACTTGGTTCCTTTTGCTAGAGTTCTCACAATCTCTATTACCTCTGTCAGATTTGTGAACTTTGTGAAGTGACTAATGGATATTGGAAGTATAGGAACACTAACTTTTAAAAAGAACTTAAAATATCGTTTGTATTGCTTTTAAGAGCTTTGTTGCTGACAGGTTTATTAAAGTTTGCACATCACATAGCTGTTTCAAGAAGGGCATGTTTGCAGTTTCTAGAGTCAGTATATTGTTTGAATTCAGTGCTATCTCAATAGCATCTGGCTGGCTAGCAGCCAGCAAGCAAGCACTGGTATGCCAGGTTTCCATGGTCACATAACAGACAGAGATTTTCATTTGCCATGTACTTCATAAGGAAGCAGAGAGCAGTTAGTCTCTTTGTCCACAATGGTTAGTTCCTGTTAGCACCTGTAAAAGGAGGTGCATTGTCAAGAGATTTGTTTTATTATTTTTGTTTTGAAAACATTTAAAATAGATCTTTTATATATAAACAGCGAATTGTTCATTGTACTGCCGATTTATTTCTCTTTATGACTTATGAAACTGATTGGTGTAGAAAAGTTAAACATGCATACTGACAGGGTGTTTAAACATTTCTTGTCTGTAATTACCGCATTACCACGTAAAGTTTGTTTTCTAGTTAGCAAGTTTTATTTCAGTCACTAGTAATAGGTTTAGAATATGAAGATTGAAGACGGAATATCCATAGCAAATTATTAACTATAGAATAAGTTGTACTGAACACCACAGTGGCTCTCAATAGTCTTTCATGGGTTTCCATTTTCCCAATTAATGAGTTGGTTCATCACTTGGTTCGTACTCTCCTAAAACGAAGATTACATAAATGGTTTATGGAGAACTGCAAGTTGCAAAGAAGGGACGAACTCAAACCGATGACTGTTTTTATATACTTTTCCACTTTCTGACTGTGTAATACCTCTGTTATGGTGAGCCTATACCATATTATTAATATTATTATTATTTGATGCTCTTGTTGTCAGTGCTTTCATTATGGTTTTATTTCTGATCTGCTACTGACATCCACACAAGAATTCCTGCTTTATGTAGTGCAGAGTGTAATTAAAAAGGAATACTTTGAGTGTTTTATGGTGTGGAATTGCCTGTAATTCAGTGTTTATATGTTGTGGGTCTGGATTCGTGTCAGTGTATTGCCTCTAAAGGCTTGTGCTAGGTTAGATGGCCACAATAAATTTCCCTCGAGGTGAGTGACTAGTATCGCTTTAACCTTGCTAATTAGGCACTCATGCTAATATGATGTTAAATAAACAAAACAAAAATACAAACATTGTCAAAGCTCTTTCTACACTTATTCCCACAGCTTTACTGGCCAGTCAAATTGACAGTGGGTGGTCGTTTATTTGAGGATTTGAACAGTGTCTTTCGAAGTGGCTTACCCATACTGTTTGTTTAAAAGCTTGTACTTTAAAATAAACAAAAACTGCAGATTCACGTTTCTGTCGCAAAAAAAGGGTCAAAAGATTATTTAAGGCACTGTGTGATATGCTCAAGATTGGTGTTGGCTCACTTCGCACATTTAACTGGGAAATGCAAGTGTGTGCCTTAGGGCTGGGTGTTGAAATCCGGTTAGAACCACGTACCTGTGTACAAAAAAGAGAAAATGAATTTGTTCCCACAAATAGTGCAAAAAAGTCTGTGTCAAGGGGATGCAGCTCTGCAAGATGGTGTTAGATGGATGCTCAAAAATGCACAAAGGTTTGAGAGAAAACACTAAATGTAATATTTTTGGAAAGATGATCTGTTGTAAAGGTGGTAGGACCTCCAACATGACAAAACATCTAAGGCAGTTGCATGCTACTATTGAGCTTCAGAATTGTGTATTGTGTATTTAACCAATCATTCTCCTGACCTGAATGCTGCATTATTTGGGAGTCTAAATTGCTTAATGTGGTGTAATGTCAAAACATTGACCTAGTAAAAAACAACTTCTCTCTTATAACTGGTTATTAGTAATACCTGGAAATGACAAACCTGTGATTCAAAAGGGAAGTAATCATTTTTATGTTTCCATTTTAACACTTTATAATAAAACACTTAATGTAAAAAATTATTACTTTCGTTTATCGACCACGTTTTGTCATTTCAGCAGTAAAGATTACTTATGACCAGTAGTAATTGAGGCGATTTATAAAGGGTTTAAATTCAAAGAAAAAAGCTTGAACGTAAAAATTAGTCCATCTGAAGTGCAAAAAAAAAATAAAATGAATAAAGCTATTGTTTACAGCTAAATATTGGAGAAAAAAAAAACATTGTTTTCACCATTTTGGATCAGAATTGAAATGTATAAAATGCAAACCATATCCAACCCTAATCTGCCTAGTACACTGTGCTAATATTCAAATTACAATCAGTGCACCTCTAATTCCTGCTGCTGATTATTTATTTACTTTATATTTTAATAGAAATGTACAGCAAAATGAGTGTGTGTTATTGCCCCAGTCACACAACAGCTGAGAATGAAAGTGACTGAATTAATAGCCTTGAAACCATTTGTTCTGTTTCCACATATATGGAACTATGGTTGTGTTAAAGTGTCAGTGAATGAGCAGTGACAGCTGAAAGTCCTTTGTGCATTATTCTCATTATGGACCAGCTGTGAACAGCACAACCAGTGTTAATATTACAATGGCGAAAAGTGTTGTTAAGCATGCTGAGTATCTAGATATATGAATAATTACATGTGAATCTCTTTAGTTATTGGCATTCTCTCTCTGCCGTCTTTTCCAGAACCAGAATTTAATGCGAGTCTCACAGCCCCTTTAACTCCACAGTTCACGGCTGACCCCACTGAGCTGCTCTGTGAGGCGACTGATCTGCTTAACCTGCAAGATGGCAGGCTTGGTGTGACCTGGTCCTACACCAAGAACACAATCGGAGGTTCCACTACCATAGCCTCTCTAAATGAGCATGCGGTGCTGGTACCAGGAGATGTTTATCGCCAAAGGCTCGAGATAGGTGATATAGCAGTAACCCACAGCGGTCCTAACGCATTCAAGCTGCGACTACTCCACACTCGGGATGACGACATGGGCCTTTACTCCTGCAGCATTGCTGCCTGGACCCCTGCTCGGCAGGGAAAATGGAGTAAGGCCAAAGAAATCAATTCTACTCCTGTCAATGTATACTGGACAACTGAAAGTAAGTGTATACTGGATATATAAAATTACTTCTTAATTCAGCTAATTTAAAAAGTGATAAGACTGATTTACAGATTAGCAGGAGGGTTGACACTTGTGATATTGCTTTTCTTTCTAAATTTCAAGATACTCGAAGAATTTGTTGGCCGTTGTTTATTCTTTTATAGCATGTTCTAGCTTGACCTCATTTCTGCCTCTGCTGTAAATTTTAGTCACGGTTACTTTAGCTTCCAGTCTTTGAACCCTAAAAATTCAGGCACAGCTGTTCAGGTCTCTTGACAAGCATGGACAATTGCAGAATACTGGATGCATCTGGATATGTTGTGTACTTCTGGCCCAAATTTATGCAAGCTCCTTTTTGAAATTGCTCTCTTGTTTATTTGTTTCCCTTGAACTTTAACTACTAAGCTATTTTTAAATAATCTTTTTATTGGGTTAAATACACAAAAATGTAACAATATACAGAATAGCTACTAGGTTATTTTAATCGTTGCTGCATATTCTATCACATTACTCACATTACTAAATAAGGCCAGCACCTTGCCACAGACTCCATTTCTGAAGAGCACACTGTGATACACTTGATCTTTCCAGCCTGAATCAGAATATTGGTTCATGGTGGTTACCAGGACTTTTGTTTTCTAAACTTAAATCTGGCAGATCTAGATATATCTGCATAAGCTAGCATGAAAAATGGTGTCATATTGCTTGATCCAGTATTGAGATCAATACATTTTTGGCATTTTAAAGCCAGCATAATTAAAGCCAGGGATGTTAACTTCCATTGTGTTGTGTTGGGTTACGTGTTTGTTTAACAATGAAGGATTGTATTATCCTTAACCTTAACTGGGTGGTCCATGGCTTATCAGAAGAATTAAAAAAAGATTTAAAAAAAGATTTAAAAGATTTTCAGTTGTTTTCAGAAAGCACATTGAATCTTGGGCATTTATCCTCATCCTTTATGGTCTGTACAACCTTTTATTGTTCCTTCAGGAGCTTAGCATTAACATTTGGCTCCACAGAATTAAGTTATGTCAGTGAAACACACTGGCAGAAGAGTTTTGGATTCTAAATATGCTGGTTTTATATTGGTGCTAAAAGAGTTCATAACCCCATTTGCCTCGCTATGCTTGTTGCCATAGCAGATATTGTGGAAAGTTAGGTGGTTAAGGTCTCCGTTACCAGGCCAGTGTCTGGGTATTTTGTCTGGAGGTTGTCAGATGGGCAGTTAATTCATCTTGCTATTGTGACTGTGGCAGTGAAAAAACAAACCCATTGCTATGGCAGAAATATGTCGCAGTAGAATTTGGGATGTCGCACCTTCACCCATAGACACTCCAAGTGGTCTGAGCAAGAGTACATTTATTTGAAGTATAACCCCCCAAGACCAATTTTATTGCTACCAGTCTCGGCTTAGACTTATGGGTAAACAAATATGGGTAATACAGTACATTTCGATGATCAATTATTGTTTACCTCAACTGTAATTGGAATAATTTTTGAGGTTTAAATTTCCTCTGGATAAATGCCAAAGTCTGAAATCTTCTTTTATTCATACTACCATCATCTTAATTGTCAACCATTTGCTTTTACCACTTGTGCATCCACCTTTCTTAGTTGATCCTTTTGCCAAATTTAAGTACAATATTTTTCTAGTCTTGGCTTATATGAAATGCTGGTGACTCTCTCCTGCTTGGTTAAGAACCTTAATGACTTCCACAGTGTACATTCAGATTGGTGCTGTTATTACATAAACAAGGGGAAGCTGATCAGCAATATAGTTTGGTCCCAGTCCAGAAATAGCTCTTAAGAGCTGAAGTACATAAACATCCAATGGCTTGCACCTTTTGACACTGTCAGGTCCAAGCTTTAGTTGCCAGAGGTTGGTCTGACTGAACTTTTAGTTCCAATTCTAACAATTCACAATGCAAATGCAGAACCTATTAACTTGCCGGGTGATGTAGCTGGCCACAGTAAATTTGAGCTTATTTGAAGAAAACGTGCTATATTGTGGTCCTGACCGTTGTTGATTGTTGTTTACTCTTGTTGCAGCTCCAGTGGTTAATGTGGTAGCACAGCAGCTAAAAGAGGCCTCTACAGGTGGCTCCACATTTGAGATGACCTGCCAAGTGTCTAGTCAGAACCTACAAAACCCTGGCTATTCAGTGCTCATAAATTTTGAGAAGCAGGGGGTTTCCCAAAAAGTCATTTCGCTGAGTGCAGACTCCGTACTGCAACTGGAGGACAAAATGGAGCCCAGCCGTGCTGACAGTGTGACTCTTGATAAGATTGGCCAGCTAGAGTACCGCTTCCGACTGTCCAAGGTTCAAGTCTCTGACCAAGGCTTCTACTACTGCACTGTGACTGGCTGGACCCGTCATGGAACCAATGAGTGGAACAAAGCTGCCAGCGAACAGTCTAATAAAATTGAGATCGCTTTTCCTGATACAGGTATCTTATTACAAATGAAATTCATGTTTAAGAATAGTTTGCTTGGAATCGAAAGTTGAGCAAGCCTAGGACGACAGTGGAAAGGAAAAACTCCCTGAAAGTAGAAGGAAGAAAACTTGGGAGGACCAAGACTCAACAGGACACACATCCTCCATGGGTGGCCTAAATGTTAATTAAA
>JAYJMA010097011.1:0-21850 GCA_036873895.1 Parotocinclus cabessadecuia
GTGTGTGTGTGTGTGTGTGTGTGTGTGTGTGTGTGTGTGTGTGTGTGTATGTGTATATATGTGTGTGTGTGTTTGTTTTTGTGTGTGTGCGTGTGTGCGTGTGCGTGTGTGTACATGTGTGTGTGTGTGTGTGTTTGTGTGTATGTGTATATGTGTGTGTATGTGTTTTTGTGTGTGTGTGTGTGTGTGTGTGTGTGTGTGTATATATATATATATATATATATAGTCCTTGGAAGTGCATCGTCCCCAGACAACTGAAGCACGGAGAGAGTTACTGCCCTCTGGTGTGGCGGGGGCATGGAAAAAGTTAGTGAGAAAGTTAGAAATTAGTGATGCACCTACATTAATATTCCGAGTCCAAGGAGCATAAATGAGACGTTTACTAATGTTGAAGATAATAATAATAAGCGTCAGTACACTAAGCAGAGTTTAGCTTAAATCAATGTATTTTTCCGTTCATTTCATCTGCCTATGTTTTTATCTCATCCTTATCGACTCTGTTTTACTGACAAACTTGTGTTTAAGTGTTTGACATTATTTCCGTGGAGGTGCACATGCTCCAGTGTGCGGTTTTTATCGTGTACTTCTGCCCTTTCTCTCTCTGACTGTGTACACTGTGCTGACAGCAGTGTTTTACAGCAGCTGTGCTCAGGTGCAGACCTGTGTGGAAACACAAAAGGCCAGGGAAAGGCAGGGGCTTGTACAGTGTGTTCATTTACACTTACAGTCATACTGAAACTGTGAGCTGTGGGAACGGTGTGTGCGTGTAAACAGCTTTCACGATGGGTTGTATGACTATGCACGTCAGTATGTCACAATATAGATCTCAGTATTGAAAAATTTCGCTCTACTTCCTTGCGCTTGAGGCAGATAGCTGGCGCTGTTGTCTGACATGTGAAATATTGTATCACTATATCAGCACTTGTAAATCTGCATAGCTTTCCTCTGTGTCGCTTCTTTGTCTCACAGGATTCGTGGGGTCACTGAAGTTGAATCTTTATTTAGGGTTCCCCATCTACATAGACTGGGCATTTACATTTACATTATTTAGCAGATGCCCTTATCCAGAGCGACTTACAACTCGTACACTCTTTCAATTTAAACAAGGGTGGTTAAGGGCCCCGCTCAAGGACCCAACCGTGGCATCTTGGCAGAGGTGGGCTTTGAACCCTGGACCATCAGGTCCACAATCCAATACCTTAACCGCTAGGCCACCAGAGTCCTACATATAACTCAAACGTACCTGCAGACAGATTGAACCCTACACTGGATGTACACAGCGTCGTTATGGTTCACACGTTTGTGCATCTACACAATCAAACTCTGCATGTAAGGGAATGATTTTGCAGGTGCATGCTTAATATTAAACCTCAATCACCCTTTATAAGCGCGCTCTTTATATGCTAGAAGGTCCATTTATTACTAATGTTCCTCAGTGGTAATGTTTATCTTCAAAACCTGAAATATCGCACTATAATATTTCCTATTATTATTCAGCCTGTCGTAGTTTTCACAGACTAGTGGACAGAAATGAGTCACTTACAACTACGGTTTCCTTCCTGACAGTCCAGGCATTGATGCTTTGTTTATAAATTATTCAGTCAGGAGATGACAGTGTGTGTAAAGCGAATTGAGAATTGCCTTTCCATTTCTTGTTATTGACTATTTCTTGTCTTCTGTTTGTAATGGAGAAGTAAATAGAGCAGTTTCTGGGATTCTGTGAAAGCAGAGAGCCATGTTCCATTAGGGTTCCGTTCTGTTTCAATAATAATATCAATTACAGGTATGTACAGCCTAATGGATGCATTACATTCTGTAAAATGGGTGACCAAAATGGATGTTGACTAGACATTATTATCTACGTGTAGTCTTTTTATGCGGCTGTAGTAAAATATAAAGGGAAGTTTCACTAGGAAATTGCGTGCAAGCGACATGTACTTACGTCGACGAGCGTAGCCTAGACTGTTAAATAAACAAATCTTGTTTTTTTTTTTTTTGTTTTTTTTTTTTAATTTATAGAAATTCCCAATAGGTTAAAAATATAATAATGCACTGTTACGATCCTATGTAAAAGAATGCTTTATTACAAACAACATGGAAGATCAGCCAGATGAGACAGGTTCAGCAAATGTATGTGAACCAGTTTATGTAGTTAGTGGGTGAGTTTAGTGGAGATGTTCCAAAGTTGTACCAATTACAACAAGGCAGGTATGGACATACCTGTATAGTCTGTGTAGGTCACAAAATCGTCTCTAAATACATTAACCGAGTAGCCTGCAGTCGAAAGTGAGCTAACGGCCAGCAAGCACACGACAGGTCACGTCGTTACATTTACTCGCACACGAATAATGGACTTCCTGCCTTTAAACTCCCACCTCTGCTCAAGCATCCCGTGTTGATTGGCTGTTGGGGCGACCAGTTAGGAGACATCAAATTCAGTTAATGAACATTGGTTGGATGGTCTTTATATACCTGTATGTCTAAATATTTCCCTTCTACCCCTACCCCTTGCCTTATATGTTAATATTACTCACAAAAATGCGGGAATATTTAAAAGTATATGAAGCAATTTAAAAAAGAAGCGTTTGATTTGACTGATTACGCAAATGAGATCCAAACTCAGTGATGGTGATTGAGTAGTAAGTGAGATTTTCATAGGGTGAACAGAAACATGTTAAACTGGACGAGAGTGCCCCCACACTGACTGTTCAGTAGGGTGTGTGGTCACCCAAGCCTAATAAAGAAAACTGACAGTGATGGGACATGAACAGGATCAGATTGTCCTGCAGCTCCTGTCTGATTCTCTTCATATTAATTTTGAAATACCCCCTCATTTTTGTGATTTTATATAGATATATATATATTTATTATATTATATTATATATATTCTGAAGGAACAGTAGTACATGTTCCTAAACAGTCACGTGTCTTAATAAAACCTCAGTCATTTTAAAAGTGGCATTTCAGAGGGGCACTTGCAGTAATTACGCTCCCACATTGTACTTCATGTCCTACAACCCAAGAATTGTGACTCGACGGTGCAGGAGTCTTGGGGTTTGGAGATTACGAGCAGAGGAGGAAAACATTACACAGCTCATTAGGCAAGCCTGATTTAATCCAGATCCTCTGTGCAGCCCACCCTCACCGCCGAGCTGCTTTCACTCCCCCATGCTTTTTTTTATCCCGCTGCACCACTGGAATGTCTTTCTTAAAATGTTCCTCTAATTCATAACAATATAAATTACGTTCGCACTTCAACATTCAGACCGAACCTGCATGGATCAGTAACGCTGTGCACGATTCTGCTTGTTGGCATGTTTGTATTTCCATGCCTGTTGCGCTTCTCTTTCTTGCGTAGCAGTAACTATAGCAGATATAACAGTGACTTATCTGTTCCAGTAATGATATCAATTACAGGAATGCACCGTTTAACGACCGCATTGCCTTCAGTAAGAGAGGACATCGATTGAGGTGGACGTCGATCAGACTTTACCATTGTCAAAATACACTTGAAGCTGCTGTAATAGAATTGTGAAGGGTATTTTCACAAAAAGCTGCATGCAAACGTATAAACGAGCTACTGCCCAAAACACCAGCGGAAGCCTGAACTGTTTGTGTGAATGTTTCTACTCGTTGCCATATTCAGTTGCCGTGGCAGTTCAATATAGCGTGTTTCTGAAATGAATTTTCCACTGCGTGGCTATGGAGTTCTTCTGAGGCACGTTATTTCCATGCTGTAATTAGTTTTGTGTGAATGATTCATCAGCGCATGTAGCGCCATCTAAATTATTTATTTCCTGCAAATGAGCATTACAGACTCGATTATGTGAGTTCAATTGGCCTGAAGTAATAACTGCTTCTTTCTATTGTCATGTTAATCCAAATGTCTTTCCGATTTTCTCGGCTGCATAAAACCAGTCTACCGTTTTTATTGTACTGGCATCGTACTTGTGCTCTTTTGGCAAACGAGTAGCTGGCAAGAGAAGTCTCTCACATCCGTCGTCATGCATCAGGTTTGGGTCACATGGCCTGGGTTATATCTTAGCACGATGCTTGAGCCGATGAGAGACTGCATGCTTGAGTCAGGCATTTTTGTCAAAGCCCGATTGCATCGAAGTTCTCCCAACCACAAATACATAGCTTATTAATTTAAAATATGTATATTAGTTATATAACAGCACTGTATGAGCAGGTCTGCTATCCAGATATGCAAAACACACACAGTATTAGCTTTGATGATGTTTAGCACCATGAGATTAAAATCTCAGTCATGTTTACCTGTCACAACTGCAAGACAGTTTTCTAGCATTTATGTATCTTATTGGAACACGGAATTGGGGTTATACAGTCATACGTCATATGCCCTTTCCAGCCGAAACAACTTGAGATCTCGCTCAGGGAACATCTTCACTTTAATCTTTATTATATAAGATCTAAAACTGTGGTGGCCTAGTGATTAAGGTACTGGACCACGGACCACAAGGTCCAGGGTTCAAATCCCACCTCAAATCCAACCCTAAGGCCCTTAACCTATAATAGCTATAAAAACCTATAAGTCCCTCTGGATAAGAGCGTCCGCTAAATAATTTAAATATAAAAATAGATAAATAGATGTATGTGTGTGTGTATGTGTGTGTGTGTGTGTGTGTGTGTGTGTGTGTGTGTGTGTGTGTGTGTCAGTGTAGAGTAACTCTATTAATGCTTATAATGCCTTTATGCATTGTGGATTTTTTGGGATCTGGAACGGATTCATTCAGTTTTCATTGAGGGTGAAGATGCAGAGGGAATCCCTATCTGGTGTAAACGGCTTCTTTTAGAACGCATTTAGGACGTAATGAAGAAAATATCAACTGAATTTAACATGTACTTGACCTGCGTTAGGCAACGTTTAAAACGACTGGGTGTCATCTTTTTTTAGTGCTATTGAAATAATAGAAAAGACATATTGTATGAAATAAGATTTTAGAAAGCAATTTCTTCCTTTTATTAAACTCAGCAGGAAGAAGGAAGGCCTTTAAAAGGTTAGCGTGAGGACAGAGCCCTCCGGTGATGGGCTTATAATGTAAGCCACAAACTGGTAACAGAGGCTAGGTCATAAAATAACAATGTTTGTGAAGAACAAAATAGAAAACTGAATGTTTTTCCAAGCGAGACATCTTATAAGAATCCTCAGCAAACCAAACAGACCATTCATTGATCCATTCATTGTATAGATGGGTAAATGACTATTTGGGAACAGTTTCTAATGTTCTATAATTCTGCATGACTACGATTTTCACACAAGTCCTTAAAGTAGATGAATAGAAGCAAATTAAACAAATGATGATCCAGTACTATATATCTGTGAGTAGCAAAGGTTAGCCTCTATGATTTACAGGTAATTAGAAGGAAATTTGAGTCCGGTGTTTTCAATCAATGGAATGACATTCAGGCATGAACAAGCACCCTGTTGCATTTAATTAACCAGAATCTATCGGAGGCTGATCTGCAGAACAGATCTGCGGAAGTGTGATGGTACGAATAAAAGAGCTATTTGAGGAAAAAGAATTGTTGGGGCTTATCAGGCCGGAAGAGATTACAATACTACCTCTGAAGAGTTTAAATTTAGAGTGAGGAGTGTAATATTTGGGTAGTTCTGAAAGCAAGTTTTAAGCATCTAAAGACCTCTCACATGTCCAAAGGTAATGTTCATGAAGAAGAATGTTCTTGAGAAGAACACTGATCAACAATGGTTTACATGGCAAGGTTGCCGGAAGAAAACCACTGCTCTCCAGAAAGAACGCTGGTACAATGGGGACAGTCATGGCACATGGACAGTCCTGACGACTACAGGAAAACTGTTTTGTGGAAAACCAGGCCAAAATAAAGCGTTATGTCTTGAAATAGAAAAACACTGTATTCCAAAATAAGCATCTTATCGTATCTGTGAAACATGGTGGTGGTAATATCACGGTGTGGGTCTGCAACTTAGTACCATAGAACAATGAATTCTGAATGATACCACCATATTCTAAAGAAAAATGTCAGGACGTATTTTACTGAACCCCAAAGCACATGTACATTTTTTTTTTTAAATCTTCAAAGAAGATTAATAGTAGTATTTTGGAACGGCCAAGTCAAAGTCCTGAGCTTAATCCAATAGAAATGTGGTGCAATAATTAGACGTGAATAAAGCCACCATTATTCCAGTGTTAAAGCTGTTCTGTATATAGAACGGGCTGTTATTCGTCCAAGCCGACGTGCAGGACCGATTAATGGTTAAGGTAACGGTTTATTGCAGTTATTGCAGATACTGAAAGCAATGGTTTACTTTAGAGATGCAATATTGCAACAGTTGCAAAATTTTTGGCTGATTCTGATTTCTGAATTCTCTAATCATGACCAGCCCCTACTAATTACCTTTCTGTTTATAAATTATAAATCACAGCATGCAGAAATGTTTTTAAAGAAACATAGCAGGGACTCAGCTTGTATCTGTCACGTCGTACAATTTACCACCAGTCTTGATAAGAGCCTTTTACCAGTTAGTGCATGGTAGGGTAAAAGCAAAGCTGCTGAAATGATGCACAGTTCAGTTTGGGTTCTCTTTATCTACTTTAAGGACTTTAAGGTTTCTGAAAATTCTAAAATGTTCACAGACTTTCAGGCACCACTGTAGAAGGCAGTCTCTGATATGGCAGCAGTTGAACACAGCTTCTGTTTTTCCTGGGCTTTCTCCAGCGCTGCCATTTGAATATTCATACCTGGTTTGCATTGAGCTCGCTTTGTTGGGATCACTTCTTTGTCTCATCCGCTGACCAATTGAAAAGAGTCTTTTATCTCCCTGCCACCCCCTACAGTGCGAGTGTACAGTTGGGGACTGGCTGAGCTTTCGAGAGCAATTGATTTGGAAGTAAAGGTGAAGATCGTAGATGGAAACGGTGAGGTGTGTTTGCTCTTGGTGCCTGTCACCTGTTCGTCTTTCATGGTGTAATTGTTCTTTGTAGTCATTTAATCCAGATCGTTTATGACTGTGTGTGAATGAGCCGTCACCACAGACGGGATGGAATTTGTTATATGTGATGTTTAGTGAGAAATAGAGTGGATTCTATTAGTTATTGAGTTTCAACAGAAAATGTGTATTCGTGCATGAATGTACCTGTTCCAGTGTTTGAACAGGGATCACTGTGTCATGGGTAGTGAAAGTGTGTGTTACATATGCGGAAACACACACCGCAGACATTACCGATACACTTCTTACTAAGGTTAAATGTCGGCACAATGAAATATCAGATGAGAAAAAGGAATCGGGCAGAGTCGCATTCATTTAGATAGCATTTTGCATTGTTTAAAAGTTTGTTGTTTGCTAACTATCTCAGATCGCAGCCGTTACTGAGCAAACCTAGGGTGACGGTGGCAAAGGAGGACTCCTTAAATACTGTGTTCTAAGGAAAAATCATTAGGAGGACCAAGTGCAAGATATATTTAAAGAAAATACACATCAAACGGCTTTATTAGTTACACATCCTTGCGTTTTATGCTCATTGTCCATTTGATCAAAAAATGGTCCATAGAAAACTATAGAATTCTGCAGAAAACAAGATTATATGTAACAATATAGAGAATATAAATGAGAACGTGGAGAATATGAGAATATCTCTTTTCCATAGCTCAGTCATGTGCTAGATCATTGAAAGGAGATCAGCCTGAACTGAATGAAACCAAGTGAGAGCAAATATAGTGTGTTTCTTTTTTATAGTGTGTCTGCCAGTGGGCTTTAACCAAGGGTTATTAAAGAAATCAAAACCTAAATAATTTTGGCGGTAAATCGTCATTAAAGGGAGCTTAGGTAGATTTTAACACACATCCCAGCTTTGTTTAGTGCCCATAAACTCGCTTTAAGGCTGTTCGGGTGTCTTAAATTAGAAAATGTAGTCTTTTAGGGATGGATGGGGCTGCTTTGTGTGACTTGTGTGACCTGACTTGTGTGACTTGTGTGACCTGACTTGTGTGACCTGACTTGTGTGACTTGTGTGACCTGGTGTCATGTTAATAGCAAGCCCTGCCCCCTTAATTTGATTACAATTGGTCAAGGAGTCTGAGGAGTTCCCTTTTCCATTTTTAAATTTCTGTAATGCACGTCCTGAGGATTTCTAACTAATAATGTGGTACGCTTTGTAATCATTAACTCTAAAACTAGGCGCTAGGGGTAAAGTGGCAAATACCCATCACCTACAAACGCATTTGAGTCTCATAGGAGGGAAATGGAGACGGGACGGACGACTGGCAGACACTGTAGAATTTACTGGTATCTCGTCCAGAGTAACTCGAATCCGGTTATCAATGCATTTTGACAGAAAATTTTGTCTTGCCACATTTGCTTAAACTTGTTAAAATACGCAAAAGGTCTGTAACAACAAATCTAATCTGTTTCACCACCTCAAGCAAGAGCACATAGCCGAGTACGAGGAAAGTCCAAAATACGGCAAGGTCAGGTATTTTAAAATATAAAATATATTTTGTTGCAATTGTATGTTGTTGAAATATATCGCCAAATATATCGTTATCACAAAAGTACCCTAAAATATTGTCGTATTATTATTATTATTATTATTATTATTAATTATTTTTGGGCCATATTGCCCACCCCTATTATGGAGTGACAAATATTTTCGATTTTTTAGTCTAGTTGTTGATAATATGGCATCTATGATCATTATACCATCACTAAAATAACAAATTTAAGGGTGGACTGAGACTCAGTACTGCAGCTTAGTATAAACAGATCTTGTTGATCTTAAATAGAAGTTGAAGTGAGCTGTGCAGTACGACCTGTGGAAACGAATACATTTCCTGTAGCGCCTGTTATTCGTCACTTTTACTGCCACCAGGGGAAACATTTTAAAATGCATACCTGACTGCCGCAAGTCCCATCCTGCTGGAAGCAGAGATTATATTTGGATATAATGCTGAATCTGTTCCACACGGACTGATCTGGGATGTACCAGAAATCACCGACTTAAAGGCACCCACCTCGGAGCACATTATTCAGCAGATAGCTGGAACGAAACATGACATTGAACTTCAGTGGTCAGTAGAGCAGAAGTTGGACAGAATGCTCCAAATTCAGCTGCTTCTGAAAAGTCATGTGAAAGGCTTAATGAAGGCTTAATGAACCTAGGAGCGTTAAGATTGATGGATTTATGAAAAGCCATGTCTGGTTGCAAAGAAGGAGACATATGATGCAGGCGAGTTAAATGATCCTTAAAGGAAAACAAAATCTGTGGATTATATATCATCTCTGTTCACATGCCTATTAGTTAAAAAAAAAAAGTTAAGTTCGGCAAGGCAATAGGAATATATCTCTGTGATCGAGTTTACTCTAGATCGTAAAATTAGACTTGCTGATTGGATGATTGGATCCCCTTTAATTATGTAGGTATGATTGGTCTGTCTAGCACAGTACAGTCAATCAAATGTATTTATGATATTTTTTTGCCTCAATTTATGAGCCCTGGCTATATGTCTCTGTTCTCAGGACATCTTTTGAAGCATCAGGGGGCCGTTAGTCGACCGTTCCTTTGTCATTGATTAGCTTGAGGAAAAAAAAGTGCTTCAAAGACACCACAGCCATTTCATGAAGGGTTTTTTCCCCATTCTTCCCATTTTTGTTCTGCCTAATGCTCTGTTTTCAGGAAATCCCACCCACCCCCCACCCACCCACCACTACCATGTCTGCGACCCTTCCCCTAGGGGGAATTACAACTCGGGGGCCCTCACCTACTTGTTTTCACCAGTAGGCAGCAGACTTCACCATTAAGAATAAATTCGCACAGTGGACTGGACTATGCTCCTGTGTCCATCCATCACCGTTGCTCATGATCCCCTTCTAACTGCAGGGGGACGGAGATGATGCCTTGACTCCAGACTACTGCATTTCGAGTGCCTGAGCGATCTTATATTAATTAAAATGAACATTTGATAAAGTAAAAGTTTATTAGGGTTTCTTATTAGTCAGAATGATAAACACACGATGTAGCAGCATTTTGTTCCTAAATTGACTAATAAATTGTCGCCCATCTGTACGAGAGACCCATGTTGGAATAATCATATTCAGCCATCATTGTGTATCCATATATTAGTCTCAAAACAACTTCTGCTGGATGGAGTGGACCGAGAGTACTAGGAGTGAAGTGAAGTGAATGAAGGAGTGAGAGAATGCAGACATTGTAATATAATAAAGCCATCATGTGGACTGCCCATTGTATATGGATAGTGTTTGTTCTTTGGGTCTCTGGGCATCTTAATGGCTTGTTCATGGTTCATTTGATTGTGTCCATCCATCTTGGAGCTGCCCTTCAATTGATCCAGTCATAATTATCTTCTTCATTAAATTGTTTTTCTCATGATGTGTTCATATCAGTAAGCAGATTTATGACCCTACGTTACAGCATGGGGTTTTCAAACTAATCGCTCTGTCTCTCTGTCTCTTTCTGTCTTTTATTACTTTCATTCCTTTTCTTTGGAAATAGTTTTGGAACTGTTCATGACTGCAATACCAACAATACAAAATCTAGGGTTTGTTCATTTTCCTGTAATCTGTGATGGTGTGGCAAACAATAACTAAGCAGGGAATCAGATTAGTATTGAGTCCGATCTTATCAGATCTAGTTACCAGGCTCATAAGTGCCACCAGTTACGGCCATAACTCACTTGGGGACAATATTTTTGATCATACAATATGTAGACGCCTCTGACAGCCACAGACTCGGCTCCTATCCCAGGGAGGACGGAGGCTCTGGAGCCCATCCCTAAAGACACAGGAGGTAATCTCGTGGAATACACCCAGGGAAGCAAAACTGTGCAAAAAGGTGCTACCCAAAATTACAAGGTCAACCAAGACTTGGATTTAATATTGCAAGGGTACTGAGACAACAGGGAACCACAGCCTGAACTCTGCAATGGTGCCAAAACTCAGCATTGAGAACCAGGGTTCTATCTATAAACCAAAATGGGTCGGCATTGGGAACCAGTGTTCTACATAGGAACCAGAATGGCTCAGCATTAGGAACCAGTGTTCTACCTACTTAGCCTCTCTGATTCTTATCTCTGGCAAGAAGTTTTGGTTCTTCCCACCATTGTCAGGTCGAGTCTGTGGTCAATACCCAATACCCTATATACAAAGTCCAGCTCTGTCAGTACAATGGCACAGAATAACACCCAAGTCCTTTGTCCATTTGGACGTGAGAAACTTGCAAATTGTATTAAAGTTTATGCCAAAGTTGTTTTTTTTGGCCTTGTACCAAGCATTGTGACGTAAATTAAACGGACTGTGTCTCACTTTTGCATGGTTTCTATTTACACTACAGTACGCTGCACTTATGTGCTCATAAAATACAACTAACCGGCCATGTGAGAGCAGAACTGTATGTCTGTTGAAGCATGCACACAAGCTAATACAACCTGACCAAATCAGATCAGCATGACCAAAATTAGACCTAAGAAAAGTCATAAAGCTGAGCTAGTGTTGTGTTGGGTGTTCAGAAATATGCCTTTAATTGTATGAAATGCAAAGTTGTAAGGTCAAAAGATCCTTAAAGAATAATATCTTTTTTGATGATCAAGATTTCAAAGGCCAGAATGAGGCAACACGACATGTTGACCTTAGCTTAAGGAGCTTGTTTGTGTTTGGGCCATTGAACACGCTGTAGGCAGAGGACCATCAACAGTCCAATTTTGCATTTATGTGCCGGCGTCTCCCAAAGAAATAAACATCACATTTCTGCTTCTACCCCATGCTGAGCAAACAGCTGTCTATGTAAACATGCAAAATCCCAGCATTATGATTTAGTGTATATCTATACTGCTAATGAAATAGCATCTAATTTTTGGGAGCAGTGTAGGGCCTATCCTACAAACACAGTCAATAGAAAATCCGCTGCTCACAAAAATGAGGGGGCATTTCAAACTCAACATGAATAAGCATTTTATCTTATTTCATTAAACAATCGTAATTTCACAAAATAATCAGAAAAGCAAATGAAAAGTCAAACAAAGCTGTTTAATTATGCAAATGAGATTCAAACTTAATTATGGTGATTGAGTAGTAAGTGATATATTGATGGGATGAACAGAAGCGTGTTAAACTGGACGAGGTTGTCACACACTGATTGTTCAGTGACATTGATGGAGCATGAACAGGACCAGATTTTCCAGCAGTTCTTGTGGGATCCACTTTGTATTCGTTCTGAAATATTTGTTTGTGTGAGCAGTGTTTAACCCTTTCAGGACTGTGCACACATAATTGTAGTCATTTTGACACAAAATTCCTCTCAATCTGACATAAATAAATAAAGTAGCGCATACATACCGAAACGAGCCTTATTTATATAAAGGCAGTGACATACTGAGTGGTTTCATACAAATTTAATTGCTCCTAGGTTGTTTCAGTCGCATTTGGTGTCCATTTAAAATTCTGGGACAATTATGTCCCTTGGTCCTCAAAGGGGTGAGACAATAAGTGAAGGTTTGTTACAAGTTGGTCTATTCCAAATCTCCAATTAGAAATCTCTAAGCTCTTGCACAAGCGCTCAGATGTACTTGACTATCCAGAGCTCAAACGTTTTGGACGTCGGATGAAAGGAAACTTTGCAGAGCCTGCAGGTTTTCCTCTTATGTAAGACAGATAGGGAAAATTACATGAGATATGAATGAATGTGAGCAGCGTTGACATCACTTTCGTTTGCAACTTTTATTTGTGGTTTAAATATATCAGAGCTTCAAATTCTGAGAGCCAAGTAAAAATGCTTGTTTGGATTAAAGTGGAGGATTCATACCACAGCTGGAAAAGTACCTAAAACACAGCTCAAAGCTTCGCAACATCAAGTTAAATACCAAGAACATGAAGAAGTGCTCACTGTGGTGGACTTCCGTTCACATTCCTGACCTAAAGCCAATCTCAAGCATTTATGGGGGCACTAGGGGATATTGAAAGCCGCTCATTCACTGTCAGCACAAGATGATGTTTGGAACATTGTAAAATCATGCTGGGATAACATGGATCATTGGAATTTTGTGGAATCTGTCATTGCAGCAAAAGGGAGAGCACTAGTGATAGTGATCCCTGATACGCTAACAAAGGAACCTAGAGTAGAGTTGGTTGAGGTGATTGGGGTACCTCAGAAGGATGCCTTCTAGTTAACTACTGCATGAGCTTTTTCAAAGCATGTCCCTCTGGACGCAGATCCCAAGGCGCACACAGGACCTGCTGCAGGGATTATATCTCAGTTTGTGTGGAAACATCTGGGGATTAGAAAGGTGCTGGAAGGTGTGGTTGGGCAGAACGTTTCGGCCTGACGCCACTGCATCCCTGCCAGGAAAATCGTTTAAAAAAAACTGCTTCCCATCCACTTTCTTATTTTATACGGTGTATATAATCATAATATAACGGTGCTCTATAACCTCTATTGCACTGTACCTGTTTATTTTGAAAGTTATTCAGAGGACAGAAGCATGATCCTATTGACACCAGTAGAAATTGCTTGCATTTAGTGTAATTTTTCGGAGACAATCTCATATTAATCTGTAATATTTCATTTGAAATCTAACGTAAAGCACTCAGATCGCAGGAGTAAAGCATGACCTGGATAGGGCCCAGTCCATCGCAGGGCTGGGTAGGAGTTGGGGTGTAAAATATTGACAAAAAAAAATCATATCTTGATATTTTTGAGAATTTGCTGATGACAATACTTTGATACTTTGGCGGTCTATATCTGGTGGTTAGATTGCAGATGGTGAAATACATTAGTTGGCAAGCTTTCTTTAATGGAAACTTTTAAGCAGCATGCATCCGTTTAAAGCCAAACCACATACGTGCAGAACCAACGTCTAAGCGACAAATCTAACAACATAGAACGCAAGGCATGTGGTGTCTGTATTTTGTCTCCTGGAGTTATTTGTTCACTCGTTTTTAGTTCTGTCATGCGCTTTTATGTAGTACACTAGTTTTAGTTGAGGCATTAGTGTGACGTTAGTGTAATTCAGACGTTCATACACTATTACACACTCCTAGTAGAAGTCACTCTTGAGGCGCCGTTGGATGATCCCTTAGCTGGCCTCCCCTCTGAGCTAAGTCACTGCCAACCATGCCTGTGTGTGATGCCTTTCCTGGCCGTTGGGACTGCTGTGGTGGGGTAGCGAGTTGCCGCTGTGACACCTGAGCACTTGGAAAAAAAAACAGGATTATAAAATATCCGTTATAATATAAAATATAATATAAAATAAGGTTTTTGACGGGATTAAAAAATGTCCTGGCGTCTGTTCAGAGCATTTCGATGTCTATTGCTATGAAATCGAATCCAGTAGAAATGACCAAAAACACCAGTCGGGTAAAGTTGACGTTAGATTAAATGTGATACTTCTGTCACTAAACAAAGCTGGACTGTTTAATAGTGAAGCGCAAACGTATTATTATGGCCTGCCGTATTATTGCCCTGCCATCTAGTGGCACAAAAGTAAAGCCCTTGTTACTTTCCCTTATATTTTATATACTGAACCTGCGTTGTGTCCAAATGAACGTATACACATCATAAAGCCAATTTAGCAGGCACCGAAGTGGGATTAAGGGATGTCGTTTTTTCTCTGACAGACTCTAAAGGCCAGCCTGTGTGCGAGAAGTGTAATCCAGGCTACAAAGGTCCAAACTGTGAGCAATGCCAAGATGGCTTCTACAACTCTGACAGCATCTGCGTGCCATGTAACTGCAGTGGAAACGAGGAGCTGAACAGCGCACCCCGAATCTGCCACCCAGACACGGGCCGCTGCTTGAACTGCACCTACAACACTACTGGCTTTCACTGCCAACGCTGCGGCCCCGGATTCACCGGAGACGCCCTTGCTAAAAACTGCACACCCATCGGTAAGCCATAACACGAAGAACAATGACAGAATTAGTCGAGATTAAAATAATAAAAAAAAAATCTTGAACTGAGTGACTTCATGGTTTCATCTGTCAGCTCATTCACAGATTCCACCTCTGGAACTCACCCATGTTAGTTAGCAAAAACTAAAGCGGCCCCTGTTCCAAAGGGAAAAGAAAGGATCACAGAGGACTTCAACACAAAGTTGCCAAGTGCTATAACATTAATTCATCAAACAGATGCTTTTTCAAAGCAGCCCACAAGGTATGCGGTGTAGAGTCCAAGCTGTTCTAGGAGCTGGCGATTTATACAAACATTGCAAGCCTGAATTTCCACTCAGCCGTAGCTGGAGACATGAGAGCAGCCAAACTACCTGCAGTTTAAAAGAAATATAATGAACAAAGTCACGATCGATACGATTGAATAAGAAAACTATTGAAAAAAGTACCGCTGTTATTAGAATGATCACCTTTGGATTTTATTTAACATTAAATGTTTTAACTCTTCAATTCTGTAAACTCTACAGTTACTCTTCTGTGCTTATGAACTAACATCGTTACTTATATCTTGTTTTTTTTTTTTTTTAAATTTTTTTATTACTTTCTTCCGTGAACATTGCGCTTCTAGTTTTTACGCATGTGCAAACTTTGAACACCACTTGGAAAGCTTATGGCGTTTATTTTCAGTCCATTAACAAAGGCTGGTAACATGCGCTCCACTCTCCTCTAGAGAGTAAAACCGGTGAGGTAGGAAAGAAAAATGCTCGCGCAGCTAAATTTTGCTTGGAACCAAGTTAACACGGAGAATTAACAGAGCAGATAATTAACAATGTTACTCGGGGTCTGTGCTGAGGGACTTCACTCTGACGAAGGGAGACGAATGAGCATAAATTGATGGGCATTACAACGGACGACATTCCAAAAACTTGTAGTAGTGCAGCTCAGACACTGGTTAGCCCAACATCTGTCATTTTACAGGAAAATCTGTGCGTCTGTCACGTTCAAAGAACAGTGCAGTTCGTACCACTGCTGGACTAACTGCTGGAATGGTATGATGATGCACCAGAACGACGACTCCATTATCGTTACTGTAGCTGTTTATATAAATAACTGTGACATTCACAGCTCTCACAGACTGTAATTAGGCTATATGGTAATTATATAGCATTAACCTTTGGAAATAATTAATTCTGCGTAAGTATTCACCGTCCTTGAACTTTTGATGGAGTTTTATCTTGAATGTTTTATCATAACTTGGAAATAAAATGCACTGAAATGGGCTTTTTACCATTTTCAATTGACAAATGGATTTCTTGCCAGTTTGAATGTGAAATAACCAATGTCAAAAGTATTCAGCCCTCTGAATCAATACCTGGTTGCACCAGCATTTGCTGCAGTAACAGCTGCAGATCTTTTAGGATAGTTTGTCACCAACTTTGCCCAAAATGTTTGCCCGTTGTTTGTTGCACATAACTTGATTTTCAAAGCAGTGAGGATGCTTATGCAGTCACAGATTTGATGATTTAGTGTTTTCACGCCGTTTCCTTTTGTGTAGATTTATGACATGTAATTCCAAATAACTTTATTTTAGTTCAAAGTTGTAACAGTAAAAATGGAAATGTTTAAGAGGGATGAGTATTTATGCAAGGCACTGTACGTTGGTAGAATATTTCAGATTTTTCTTATTTAGGATCACACGCTAGATAAACATTTAGATGATTAATCGTTAATTCGTCTGAATTAATATGTTGGCCCACGTGCATTTAAATGGCCCAAATTCCAACACCAGGTACCAGATGTAGTTTTGGCTTTAGATTAAGTTAGTTTAATTGGACAGATTTCAATTGTAAAGTTTTCATCTGTAATTTGAAGTCTGTCCTGTACAGACTGCAGCTGTATTGTACACGGAGCTAAAGTTTGACTCCAAGGACTCTGATGCTCTAGCAAGATGAAGTGAAGTGCTATTATTCCAGCTGCACAAGAGGTCGCTCTTTATGGGAAACAGCTGCTAAGTTCTCATAAGTGGTTTAGTATTATAGAGTCTAGTCCACAAGAGAATTATGACAAGGAGCTAAGGAGGAACATGTTTGTTGCTCACTTTACCACATCCTGTTTATCATACCAGTAATCTGTATAGTATATTTCCTTCCCAGTTTTTAACACCAGGTCACCCAGCGGCACCAGCATCTATGAGGGCAAAGTTAACGTGTTAAAAATGTGTTAATATTATGATGTGTCGTAAATAATATTGTAAAACTTAAACTGCGAAGGATTCCTAGTTCACTATCGTAAATATCATATGCATGTGGTTCCTGTTTTAAGATCGGTCCGGGTTACGATTATTCGACTTTATGATGAGAATCCAATAATGCACATAAATACACATTCAGCAGAAACTGTATTCTGAATATTAAAGTTCTGACTTTTCCCCTCTGAGAGCTATGCAGATGTTTGCATTCGGACAGCAGCCAGCTGACAGAAGTGCCCTTAGTCTGCCAATAAACTAAGCAAATTGTTTTTTACTTTCAGTACATTAATCAATAAATTCCAAAAGAAAAATAAAGGAAATAGATTCAAAGATATTCAACACTGTATTCTGAAATGAGCTTTATGTTAATGATTGTGTCTTACTGTGGTTTAATATAGGTGTGTGTTGGGACTGTGGTGGGTTAGGGCTAGTGGTTAAATGACTCTATTATGTACAAGAAAGTCCAGGGTTCAATTCCCACCTCTGCCACAGTTGGGTCCCTTAACCCACAACTGCTTGAATTGTAAGACTGTATTACTGTATCAAGACTGTATTAGTACGTCACTCTGGATAAGGGAATCTGCTAAATGACTTATATTTGAACGTAAATGTGTTTTAGGAACAATTAAGCTAGGCTACGCTATGATGTATAGAGTATGTGTTAAACTCCTCGGTTAATGGAAAATTCGTTCAAAATTCATTATGATGGATGTCAGAATGTATCCCCGTCGTCAATCGGGTCAACCTTAATTGCTGTAAGAATCAGCTCGCCTTCTTAGAATGTCTGATATGAACTAATAAATAAAGTACTGTAGCTTAAAGGCTTAACGTTTCACTGCATGCCAAATGCTCTGATGGACTAAAAATGGAGCAGTGTGTTACAGAGAACAGGAAAATTGGCGGCAGTGAGCCATGCAGCTGTGCTAAAGCATCTGTTTCTTATATTACACCAATGTATTCAGCACATGTCGGTACCTTTCTCCGTGTCTTATTCTTTTGAATAACTCCCATATTGAAATGAACGTGTGCAATGTGTCATGCTTGAAAGGAGGAGCGGAAATGAAGTTGACTCACAGTCTGATCACACAGGCCGTGTGTAGGATTCAGTGTTAGCGTCGATCTTTATCCCAGCCCAAATCGTTACTAATTCCCTAATTTAAGAGTGAGGTCCAGCACATCCAAAACATTAACATCTAAAGCATTTAACTGACGCTCCTACCGGGAGAGACTAAAATCCTAAAGTCCAAAATCTAGTACCTTAATCGCTATGGCACAACAGTTCAGCCATCACTCACATCTAATAATGCACTGTATGGTGCACATGCAGGGTAAGGAGGTTCTTAATTCCCCATTCTGTATAATCGAGCTCCAAACCAAAACAAGTTTCTGTTGATAAGGACGGCACTGTTCCAGTTCGTACACCCAAAAGGCAAGGCCAGGTTTGTTATCTTGAACGTCTATCTTTCTCAGGGCTTGAACTTGTCAGCCACAGATAACAGAGTGAGCGGTTTACAATAGTAATACTGCTCTGGAGTGTGCAGTGTTTTTAATGAAAGAGTTACCTCTTCTGACTTTAGGGTCCAAGGTCAAAATGTAGTACATACAATATGAATCGGTGCGAGCACAACGAAAGCGTCACATCGGAGCAACCCTGGTCTAGGCCGAACATGACACGGCTCATCCTGAGGAGCACGGAGACTCGAGTTCTTCAGACAAGCAAACAAAAATGAGTAACTAGCTTGAGAGACGGCAGCTACTCGCAACCTGGACCTAGCAGACAGAGGAGGCATTCAGGCCAGGAAAGGCCAATCTCTGGACTAAATGATGGGCAAAAATTACTGGACTCTAACAGTTCTAGGGAAACCACTTTAAGATGGTTCAGTACCCAAGAACTATTCCTCTGGACCTTTGGTGCTAATGAATCATGCAGCCATAACTTAAGGGCACCAGGAATACAGAAGTAATTCCTCAAACTCAACCTAAGCCCCACCCCCACAGGGTCAGGATATGAGCCTGGGTGATTCAGTACTGTGAACCAGCAATTTACTGCGAAACGACAAACAATTTGTCGTAAGGTGATGGTCCCAAGTCTCGGTGCTGGCTGCGGTCTGGGTTTGCGTGATGTGTAGCATGAATCAGTACTGGACCAGGAGTTCTTTTCAGTAATTAATAGCTCAGTCCGTTTTGATGAATATGAGAAAACGCACAATTCACACTTTTACATAATGGCACTTAAGGAAACACGAATGCTTTTCAACAAAAGTGTTTTACAAGTTTTCTTTCACTTTCTCCTCAGTGCCCACGACTCCTGTCCCCGTGTCCACCATGACCCCAACAATTAACATCACAGATCAGCTCCCCACCTCATCCACAATGCTCCTCTCCAGCTTGGCAAACCCTACTACCAATGGCACGTCCTCCACCTTTGCAGGCTCCTGGGCTCGTTTCAACGTGATCATGTTAGCAGTCATCATCACGCTCCTGCTGGCATTGCTGGGAGCAGCGGGTGGCATCTACACCTATCGCCAGTACCAGAACCGTAAGATCAGTGCACCGTTCTGGACGATCGAGCTCAAGGAGGACAACATCAGCTTCAGCAGCTACCACGACAGTCTGGCCAATGCAGACGCCTCAGGACTGCTAGATGACGAAGGGTGCGAGGCAGCCTCCAACGGACAGCTCACTCTTAACAGCCCGAGCAGTATATATAGGCCATGACATTAGTGCATTTGCAGAATTATGGCGGCATAACTGTGCACCTTATTATTTAAATTTAGATGCTGTTTGCTGGAACATGAGAGTGCTACGTTACTCGGCTGTAATTCAAATTGAATTGCAAAACCAAGGTTTTTGGATGGATTCTCACCAGTAGAATGGCTAGCCAGGTTTCTTAAACGTCTGTCAATTCATTCTTAATGCCATAACCGATAGGATTCGGTCACCAATAATCATAAGCAATTGATTTATGTCCAGCTGAATTTAGTCAAGAAATTACTTACTGATACAGGGTCAAGTCCCGTCAGTGAGTCCCTTTCACAGTGTAACTGGCATGACGGTGGCAGTGAACAGACTGACCTTCAATACTGGCATCTGGTTGGAAAGAGCAGCTGCAAAATGATTATCGAGGAATCAAATGTTGACACAAAAAAATGACACAAATTTTTGTGTCCCCTGGCCTGAGCCATATATCACACAGACTCGGCCCCTACCGAGAGAAGTCCTGAAGCACAGAAGACTCTGGTTCAGCAGACTAAATGAAACCATGACAGTCATTATGGGCACCTGACCCTTCCTGGTCATTACAAGAATCTGAACGTTCCTGGTCATTATGGGTGGGATGCTTGAACCTTTCTGGTCAAAACAAGTGACTGACCCCTCCTGGTCATGACAGGCATCTCCCATTTCCTGGTCATTACTGGCACCTGACCCCTCCTGCTCATGATGGGTGTTTGAACCTTTCAGATCCGTACGGATTCCTGACCCATCCTGGTTGTCATGGACACCTGACCATTACTTACTGGTCATTAAGGGCGTTTGACCTTTCCTGGTCGTTACAAGCGCGGGGCAGTGGCACAATTATGAGCACAAATACTAGACAAGGATTCAATAAATCATTTTGGAATTTCCAACTCAGGATGCCCAAAGGTAAACCTCACCTCACCAGAGGCGGGACATGAACCATGATGGTTCAGCACTGGATATCTACATCTCACCTCTGGTGAGGCCAGGTTTGCATTGCATAACTCCTAATAAAGATTCTGTGTTTGTAGTCACCAAAAAGTCACCCCTAATAACCAGGAAGGGTCCGACACCCTCACTAACAGTTGTGGCTATGCTGGGGCCAAATCCAAATGTGCATGTTTGTGTTCCGCTTTGCTCGAGTCTAACGTGTCTTGGTGCCCTTTGGGGTGAGATAGAGTCTGTGTGGCGTTAAAAGGGGTGCCCCCACATTACACAGTTTTAATTCATTTTTAATTCAACTTTGTTGTACGTCAAAGAACAGAGATAAACACTGTTTTGCAACTTAATGTGAGTTCTTCTTAAAACGATGCGCCCTCGGGTTGGGAATGTAGTTTAAGCATCGATCAGCATTTAAATCTGAATAACTTTGGATTATGCCGCCATAATTAATGATTGAACATATTTAACTCTGGGCTAATGGTTGAGAAACAAAAGGACACATGCACTGAAAACCGGTAACCACATTTACCTAAAGAAAACAGAAGCTGAAATGAGGCACAACGGGGGATGAATTGAGAGAGGAAGTCTTCTGGACAGTCTCAGAAACGTAGGATTTTATGCGTGTCGGGGCACCGGGCCCTTTGAACATTTATCTTATACTATAAGGTGGAGGGTGAAAGGACATGCACTGATGCTTTTAACCTTTCTGAATTTTACACACCTAAAGAAAACAGGAGTGCGTGGAGGAACCGCATAATGGAAGGTGCAGGACGATTGCCAGGAGCTGATAGGTAAAAAAGCAGCCGCTGTCATTCTAATGATGTTTGGCTGATGTAATGGACGGTTTTTTTTAACAATTTGAAAGGTAGTAACACAAAAAAAACAGCTCAGATGCTCATGTTTAAGCTTAACCCCTACCAAGCATATTCCATATTCCATATACCAGCTTATACAAACCAGTCTTAACTCGATTTGAACTGTTTGTCACTCCACAGATGTTATTCCACAGGCTTGTCTACAGGGGG
>JAYJMA010097019.1:0-21849 GCA_036873895.1 Parotocinclus cabessadecuia
TTGTGCTTAGTTAGGTCCTCAGAGAGGATAAGCTCCTGCAGACTATACAATTTACTTTGGATTTTTGAGTTTTAAACAGTTTACACCATTTGAAATTCAAACTGAATGTGTTTGCAAAATAAGTATAACAACATGTATTGCACCATGCACCATTATTAATGCAGCATGTGTCTATAATGGTACTTAAGCTTTCTATTTGCTTCTTCATGGATAGAGGGATAAAATCTGTTTGAGATACATAAGGTCCCCTGACCAAAAATTGACTCCCACAAGCACTATACTGTTTAATATATTATTTAATTTGCCAGTTCAAATTACCGAGTAGATATACTATACTTTTTAGTTCTTCAATTACGGACTGTAATCAATCAGTTTCTATACATACATGCTACTATACTATACTATCACTTCCCTTTACTCTAAAGGTCAGGACCCCCCGCAGATCAGGTCATATTTGTGTAGTAGGTAGTTATTAGGTATTTAACACCATGACTGCCCTTGGGCCATCTTTGTAGCAGGTTATAGTGAGCCATATCAGCACAACTACACTACCACCACATAGGTGTGACTGCAGCGCTGAGAGTGATCTACCACCCAAACAGCTCGAACTGTGGTGGTCCCATGTGGGTCCTGAATACTAGAGAATAGAGTAAAATGTGCCAACAAAGTATGTCAAAAAAGTCATTGCCTACAATCTGTAATTGTATAACAGCATCTATACTGCAGGTGCAGATTTAAGTGCATTTATATTGGAGGTGGAACTGATACAATGGATTTTAAATGTAGTAAGAAAGTGGCTGGTGTATGTATTATGATTGGATTGTAGTGGCTTATTTGTAAGAGTATTGGCCTACTGACCAGTCAGTTAAGTGGTTCAAATCTAACCAATATCATGCTGCCACTGTTTGGCTCTTGTACAAGCTTTGACTTCTTATTTTGTGTACTCTCACAATTCCCCATAAGTGTTCCTGCTGAAGACTAAAGAAACAACAGAGACAGTGATAGTGATCCAAGGCAAATGACTGGTTTTGCAGCAGCAAAGTTAACCTCAGTGCTATAATGTTCACAAACATTTGGGAATGCATCATAATAAGAAAATCCCTAATTTTTGTAAGCAGTGTACTATAAATTTCAAGAATATGTGATTATTTTGTAAAACAAAAATAATGAATGCCTAAAACACACTCAGTGTATGTGGATATATCTGGGGGCTCATGGATGTCTATCATTCGGTTCAGTGCCTTGTATACCATATATCTGTGCCACGTGCACAGGTAAGCTCTGCCCATGCTCAACTCACTAGGGTGCTAAGTTAAGTGATGCGGCAGGCACAAATTAGCAGTAATTGCAAACTAGATTAGTAAGTGCTGCTTGCAAAATATGCAAGGAACAATTGGCCATCTGTGTGACTAAACATGTTTCGACACCAACAAAGCTGACAAATTACAACCTGAATCCCGGTCGCTGATGTACAAAAATACATTTATTTGAAACAATTTCCAAATGACAAGTTGTTCTGATTTCCAATAGAAATATTGAAATTAAAATGTTAATGATCTTCAGGTGCCGTTTGAAATGGTTTAGAATAAACGATACCAACAATTTAAGCTTGTTAGCGACTAGACCATCTTCCTTTCGCATACATTCTGTTCCATGCCACTTATATGACGTGAAAACAAAGAAGCATACATAATGATCATGTTAAAACTATATTTAAGCAATATTTAAAGTATATTTAAGGTGGTGCCACAAATCGATTGGGACAGCCCTCCTAGACTCCTTAGTAAAACCACCATATTCCAGGAGCTGAAAATATATACTACATATTTATAATCGCGGTAAAAGGGTTTGGCAAAAATTCCATGCCACGACACACAATGCCACTTTCCAATACACAGTCCATAATATGATATTTAAGCTGTGCTCAGAGGGTATCAATAATATTACTAGAGCTATCATGACCAGCAGTGTCATGTCAGTGATGATAGTGTGGCAGTTCTTAAAAATTAAGCCCAGTAGCAGAGAAGCTCTTATTTTTTACATAAACAGTGCATTTATTGTATTAATCATTAAATCAGATATATGAATTGTATCAATCATTAGATACAGTCGTGTTGAATCATGAAGTCATCTTTAGTTCACATCAAGAGTACCAATTTTTATGGCTTGGAGTAATTTCCAAAAATAATTGGATTCCAGTAACATAAATGGATTTGGCTTGCTTGAGCAACATACAAGTTCATTTAGTATTCCTTACCTCTATAATGTGGCAGTTGTTTATGAGTAATGATTCATTCAAATTAAAATAAAAAGATAAATTAAACTCGCTTTAGCCATGCATCTTGCAGTGTTGTTAAATTATATTTCTGCAGCTACTTTAAGGGATAATGCTGCTCTATGAGCTCTATTTTATAGAGTAAGCTATAACTTAGTTAAAAATGGCATTTTTATAGTAGCTTGCAGAACACTGGTGACATTATAAAAACATAAATCAATAGAATGCTACAATTGAAATCTTTACCAGTACTACCAGTACAGTAAATGTTAAAATGCATACAATACCTAGTTGTAAAATAATGTGCAATTGAGATTAAGAACAGAGTTAATCAGTGATACAGAATTATCTATTTGCTAAATAAACTTTAGAGAACTACATTAGACATGTAGCTTATAGTATAGTTAATTATATTTCTCAAGATACAATAAAGTGTATCTAATATTCAGATTTGTAGTTACTTAGTAAACTACATTTGAATGAGCATGCCCAACACTATACATTAATAATTAAAAGGTTAAGGATATTTTTTAAGTACTTATCAGGAAAAAAATTAAATTAAAATAAAAACCTAAAAATTAAAAAAATAAATCAATAAAAAATATATATATCAGCAAATGTTATATTTTCGTTGCTAACATGCTGAAAGTAGCAAGACTATATTAGTTTCATGTACAGTATAAATGGTGCAGTTAGGTTTGTGCTGGTTAGTACTGGACTGGTAACGGCTCATCTGGTGAGCTCAAATGGTCAAGTGTCTCTATTTAGCAAGACTAGTAAATCAATATATTACAGTATTTAATAATTACTACTGCTTATTACTTCTATACTTAACTATAATTAACTACTGCAAGAACCAAAGTATCAGCATGAACTTACCAGCTAAACCAGCACTAGGCCAGTACTACCCACCACAAATAAACTTAGACAAATGTTGAACATGAAACTTGCTTTTTGAGAAAAAAAGAAAAGAAAACATTTTAGCATGGTGTGTCAGCATTCTATACGTACATAATTTAGCATATTAACTAATGTAACTAACATGGTATGTCATTTAGCATGTTCTACTGTTTAGCTACATTAATGTAGAAATTTCAGTGATCAGCATCTGGAATTGCATGTCTGCATTTAAAGGTACTTTTAGGTTAGCTTACTGTATTTAAAGAACCATGGTTAAGAGTTAAATTATATTTCTCCATCAATATTAAGGAATATGATAGCGGAGTAACATATTGGATTTGTTACCTTTTGGTTGCAGCTTAGCACTAACAAGCAAATATCTAAAGGTGTATCACTTCGGCTTTTCTGCTACTGGAACTGTAATTGCATGATGAATCGAGGGGTATATCATTTTGAGAGTAAATTATATATATATATATTACAAGTGAAGCAAGGTCTGTCAGGATACATTCACCGTTGCCTTGCTCATCAGTTTGTTTTTAAATAATATCTCTCGCTGTAGAGGTTCAAATGTACATTTAGGTCATGGCTGCATTACTGACTACTTGCACAATGTACCGTGATCACCGTGATAGCTCTTGGATAGCTAAACACTTCATATTTCAGTAGCGCGCCAGTACCGCATTAGTAGTGTTGCCATTACCATTAAATCATAAATGGTATTTTTGAGCATGGGGTCTCAAATTACAATCTGCAAGTTCAACAGCTCTGAGTTAATGATATCTTATTTGAACATTATTCAATGTAGTTATGTCAAATATAGAACTGATTACAGGCGTGGTCTGATTAGACACAGGGTCTTGCTATGAGAGGGTGTAAAAGCACTTTCCCCCTTCCCTATTAAAAGAGGCTACTCTTGAGTTGTATACCTCTTGGTGAGAGATTGGTGACTGCTAGACATGCCTCTACGATGCCTCTAGCAGGGGCCTACCCTAGAGAGTACTTAACTTAAACAGTTGTGTTGTTTGTAGAGCAGATAGACATAACGTTACATGATGCAAGTAGTACATCTGAGCTCAACAGCTAGTATTATATATATATCAACTGGAGCAGATATTGTATTAGATTAAACCATTTCGTTCTGCGCTGTAATATAACCATGAACTCATCCCTTGTACCTTGAAGCTGCTTATTTGTTGTGATCTTGACCAACAAATAAGCCAGGATTAAATGAAAATTAGAATTTATAAATGATTAATGATACCCTTTGGATTGGATGTCTAAAATATATATATTTACAGTGCTTGCAGACTATCAACAACACATACTATAATTTGTGTCCTTGTAAATAACATGCATGTCAAGGACCTTGTCAAAATGATTAGTAAAAGTAAACTTAACACACTTTTTTTGTACTTTGTTAAGGTTCACAGTTCAGTCTTTGACACTATATTTACAAGAAAAGTATGTGACAGCTTACGTATATACATGGGAATGAAAATCAAAACTATGATACAGTTCATAGTTCTGCCCTGGCAGGCAAGACACGATACAGATTATTCGATATAAAACCAAATAACAAACAATAGAACTCATTATAATTTTCCTACAAATACTTTATCATATGCCTTTATACAGTAACTATCACTTAAATATGTATGAATTCGATTTTCAGATGTTTTCATGCCAAATGTTTTGATGGCAAAACACAGAATATGACAATAAGGCATTGTTATTTTGTAAGGCGTTATCTATATGGCACAAGGCAAGAAAGCGTAATGTTTCAAGTACAGTAACTGCAACAGCTAACATGAGGTAACAGCAGGCTTAAAGATGGATCAAAACCTTGGGCGTGTACTAAACCTACTGCTGTGTTTTTTCTTGCATGAGCTTTGTTCACAATTTCCATTAGCACAATAAATCTCAAGGCTGGGCAAAAATTATTATTTATTATTATTAATTATTAAAGAAACTAATAAACTAAATTCTCTAGCTCATAACCAAGGTTCAGTCTGCGTTTCATCTTCTCTCAAATTCTAATAAATAGAAATAAGCTAGAAATGCTGGGTGTTTTTAATATTATTTCTTCTTCTTCTTCTTCTTCTTCTTCTTCTTCTTCTTATTATTATTATTATATGCTGGTGTATTTTTCCTTTTCTGTTTCATAAATGAATTACTATTATGAAGCCATAATATTGTAGATCATAAATTTGACCTAAGTAAAAAACAAAATAAACAAATAAATAAATAAATAAATGAATTTAAAAAACAAATAAATAAATACCGACAGAGAACCTAAAGGTGAGTACACCAAATACTGATTTGGTTGGAGTTAAGTCTAAGTATTTCACAACTATTGATCTACTTGTATTTTTAAAGAAGAAGAGACTTTTGTAGAGATTAAAGAGAATGATTTGAAAAAAAAAAAAGAAAATTAATGAGCGGCAGCTATTAGGACAAAAATGCCTTGTCAAAGCTGATAGAAAGGCAACAGCATTTCATGTAAACAACATGAAAGCGTGGATCTGTCCTGCATTGTATTGTGTGGTTCAGGTTGGTGCTGGTGATGTGATGTTGTTTGAGTTAGTGGCACACTTTTCACCCCTTAATACCAACTGAACATTGTTTGAATGCCATGGCCTACCTGAGTACAGTTTTTGACCATGTCCTCCCCTTTGTGACCAAAGTGTACCCATTTTGAATGTGCCATTTCACAAAGCTCAAATCATTTGGTTTCTTGAACATGACAATGTACTCAAATGGCCAGAGGCACCATATCTCAATCCAGTAGAACGCCTTTAGAATGTGGTAGATATAAAACGATACAAAAAAAAAAAAAAACAATTTATAGTTTCAGTCCAGCAATGCCCAAGGTTTAACAAGCTAAAATGATTGAAGTGGATACCATTAGCCATGACAAATGTAAAATTAGACTTCACCACATAATTATTCACATTGTAGCTAGAGTTTGTACATTCAAAATTCCTGTAAAGTGTCATTAACATAATGAAACTTATATAATGTGTGTGCTTTGCCATCAACACATTGTGGATTTCCTGAATTTACAAAATGTGTGGAAATGTTCCATAGGGAAAAATTCTCTAGTTAATCACCCAGTTTTAGTCTGCCCTTCATTTTCTCTCAAATCTGACCACGCATAATTAAAATGTTTTTAGATTCTCCGCATAGAGCTTATCAAACAAGACGTCCATGCAAATCTGTATAAACAAGGTTCTTAGAAAACTATTAACAATGACATTTTCTGAGATTACAAAATAAAGGAAAAACATAGAGAACTTTCGAAATGGCAACACTTTTATACAATTTGTTACATTATACTTCCAAACTGTCTGGTCTCTTTTTTTTCTGTTCAGACGCTTGTACAGTTGGGAATCTCTCTTGTGCTTTCGCAGGCAGTGATAATTCCACCTGGATACAAAACAAAGTATTTCTGAAATAATTTGATTATGAGTCATTATTACCACCCCAAATCAGCAAAAATTGGGATGGTATAGAAAGTACAAATAATAATTTTAAAATAAAAAAACACTGTTTCTTACATTTACTTTGATTTTAATTTCACTGTAGACAGCATGAACCAAAGATATTTCATGTTTTGTCTGTTCAACTTAATTTTATTTTTTAATGCAACACATTTATATAAAAACGATATGGTAAAGCATTTACCACTTTGTAATACTGCCATTTATTTTTACTGCATTTAAAAGATATACTGGAACAGAGAATACCCAATGGTGAAATATCCTTATCCTCCTCTTCCGCAGCCTTGCCTTTATGATGTGTGCATTTGGTCTTGTATGGACGTCCATGGAAAAGATGCTGCCATCACAGAAGTGTAGATGACCTTTACCAACTGACACAGCAGCCACATACCATGACATACCATGGAGTTTTTGCTTATAATAGTCTCAATATTCTTTTTTGTCTTTGGTCTGGAGCACACAGTGTTAATTTCTTCTAAAAAAGATCTGGGATATGGATTAATCTAAAAAACAATACACACTTCCACTGTGTGATGATCCATCCTAAATGTCTCTGAGCCTAGATTTATTGCATATATTTAACATAATGCAAATCCCTACCAGTCTCTCTTTGACTGAATGCTGTTTTTAAACATTTTCTTACTCATTTGTTGACAAGCTGGAGATCCATTACCCAGCAAACCATCCGATTGTACAAAATTCAGATTACAATAACCTGTTGACAACACCTGTTTAAAATTACATTATTACATTATTAATGTTTTTTTTATTCATTAGACTGAAATGCAGGAATGTGAGTTTATTAAGTTTATTGAGTTTATTATTAGACAAAACAAAATATATTGGGTTTATACTGTCTGAAATTAAATAAAAGATAAAGTAAGTATAACTAAATTGTCACTTTAATTTGCATTCTCCATACTGTTACAACCTTTTTTAGTTTGAGGGTATATTTCTATTATACTTTCTATATTATTTAGGATAAAGACATCTTCATTTTCAAAGTGTGCATTTAAAAATACACCAAAAATGAGAGCAGTTGTAACTCAGTGGATTACTAGTACCATTCCCACCAAGTTACCACTTTTCGACCCTTCAGCCTGACTCTTAATCCTCTTCTCAGACTTCTCAGATGGCACTTGTTTGACTGCAGCAGCTGTAAGTTATTGTGTAAGGTATGGTGTCTTCTAAAGTAACATACTATAAATGTCAACCTACTCTATGTCTTCCTCATACATGACCAACCGTGACTGCTGCTTCAGAACTGAGATTAGGTTTGTTAGGTCGGGTTAGTAAGTTTTTTTTTTATTTCTCCACTGAAGAGATCCAGGCAGGAATGATTTCCAGTGACAAATATTTAAAGACCCCGTGGCAATGGACACAGCTACTGGGGCCTGAGATTCGTTCTCATCTTTAGTGCATAGCACTGTTTTGACTGGAAATATTTACAGAGGGATTTGCAGTATATAGTAGCCTCAGTGACTAATAACTGACATTTAGACAGTAAAAAAGATTTCTGACACCATTATGGCTTTATATTGTACAATAAAATAGAATATTTGATTTTTCTGTAAATATCAAGCTTATCTTCTCCTGTTAGCCTGTTTCATCTTCTTTCCTTTTAATTGCATAATCAGCATTCTACTGAACTAATAGCTTATTAGAGGCAATTAAAAGCAAATTTGCAGTCATTAACCAATTACATGATCACAGAGAGGGAGCCACATTGGAAATTAATCTGCTGTGGTTTACTTGGGTTACCTCACATCATTAACATGTTTAAGCCTCAAACCATGACAGCAGGTTTTGCCTGTTTCAGATATTCTCTGAGGCTGAAGTGCATTTTTTCAGACATTTACGGGTATGATCATGAAAGTGCTCCTCTAAATGATCAATGACTTTTTCATTACCGCAGAAGCCACTTTGGTCTTTCAAAAGGTCAATTCTGCATACATGCAAATTAATATCCCAAAATAAAGTGTGAGTCATAAAGTACTAATATGTATGATTCACTCACGCTTAACATGGACTTCCAAGTCCTTTTCCATGAGCTCTTTAGGACTGGAGAACTCGCTGAGTTTAATTTTGGGCGTTGTGTCATTTTGATCCATGGTGCCGATCATCTCTTGCTCTTTTTCATGGTTCACCTCAGCATAGATATTAATCCAGGGGATTTTTCTGTAAAAGAAATTGCACTGTATTACTGAAAAAAACTAACATTTCTTCAATAGTTTTTTTTTTTAGATAAAATGCTACTACATTTGGGTACTGTGACAGGTATATAAAATAATCACCTTAAATCACCCTATCCGGTATTGAACCAGTTCATAAACTAAACGTATTTTTTCTGTAAATAATGGGGCGGGGGGTGTTATTGCTGTTAACATAGTTTTGAATTGCCTAATGTCTTGCTGAACTGTTGACACACAGCAAAGGCTCTGCATTTGGTCCAACACAGGTAATAGGCTATATTATGCACTTTGCAATGTGTCAAGTCATCTTGCAATTGTCATTATCTTTGCATTTATCAATGCACTTTATTGTTGGTTACTTCATGTAAAATACTGTATATTGAGTATTACAATACTGTTTTCCCCTCATGGTGGGTTAGATCTTCATGATGGTGCCCGTACTGACATAAATGGGTAGTATGGGCTATGATTTATTTGGAGCAGCAGGACTTCGGTTGTCAGGTCCGGTTCATTTGTAAATATTCAACCTGGTTAAAATGTGAGTTATAGCTCACCCATATACACCCAATGACAAAAAAACATATAGAAATAGAAATGTCACATGTCGTCAAAACCTAGCTAATTATGTAAATTGTTGGACTGGGAGGATGGTAATTTTGAAAAAAAACCTGCCATTGAAACCTAGCTGTTATGAGCAGTGGTTCTGTGAGGGGACGCACTCATGGTGAACAAACTCCAGACAGACCATCAGTACTGAGGATCATTTGATCTGGTGGCAAGAACGAGCTGCTCCCACATAATGGTTGTCCACAATCCAGACACAGGTGACATTTTACTACACATTCCTGCCTCTACACCACAAGTACATGTCCTACCTTTGACAGACTCCCACCTTCACTGGCACTGTGAACAGGAAACCTGAACTGCTATGGACTGGAACTACATCATATTTAGCAACACATCCAGGTTCTGTTTGCAATCCAGTAACGGCCGGGTTCAAGTATGGAATCCTCAAGGTGACAGCTACAATTATGGCTACTATGTGAAGCAACATGCTTCCCCAGCTGATGATCTGGTTAGTCATTGCATAAGATAGTTTCTCACCGATGTGATATGAGGGACACTAACAACTCAATGATATATGCAGGACATCCTGTGCTGTAAAATTGTAATTGTAATTGTAAAAACTATATATATATATATATATATATATATGGGTGGAATTGAACAAAACTTACATTTATAAGTTTCACTTGATTCCAGCAAATCTTATTTAGTGATTTTTTGGCCATTAACCTTTAAACACAGGCCTGATACTCAAGATGCTTCATCAGCTTAACAATTAGAGTAAAAAGTTGAATCTAGAGTCTATCTAAGTGAAAAGCTGAACACACATTCCAGAACTGATTTGTAAAAAGTATGTTCTCCTTTGCTGTTTAGGATAAAAAGTTGCATTTTGCAAGTAAGTTTGCATAGACTAATATATAATACAATAATATAAGTTTATTTAAATTCATGTGATTCATGTTATACCAGTATGATTTCAAATGATACCAGTTTGCATCTTGTGATGTTACTTAATGATTTACTTTGATTGCCTTTAAGTGCCCCCATAAATGATTAATTTGGTTAAGTAGTATATAGTGCAAGTCAGTTCTTGACTGATCATGTTTTGCATCATTTTCATTTCAGTTGGAATCCTTCTACACAATAAGCCAAAAAGTCTCTTTCAATTCCATGTACTGGAGGTTTATTGTTAAACAAGGGTAAAACATTCCATATCCTGCTGATAATGGCTGGAATGAGGTTTATAAATAGCAGACAAATACCAGATGATTTCTCAGATCAAGCTAGATTAATAGTCTAGATGTTCTGTATTAGCAAGTTTCCCACACTAACAACTTAGATAATGGGTTTTCTATTTTAAAATGCAACACTGACAGCCTCCATATACATTTTGGGTTCTATGTGTTGTAAATTACTTTCTTCGATTTACTTAAAAATTGTATTAATTTAGCTTTGTTCTGTCAAGTGTGACATTTCAATAAATAAGATTCCTCTATAAATTATTAGAGGAAAGTCTGTATCCATAATTGATGATGGTTTCAGAGTTTTTCTAATATAGTACCATGTATAATCATTTCTAAATAAATTATTTATAGACTTAATAACAGTTTTCCAGCAGTAACACCTGATGCATGTAAAAATATTTTCCTTCAGGGTAGCATAGGTTTTATGGTAATATAATTTGCAGAGAAGCACTGTGGCACAGCACATGGTGTTAGTATTGGATATTTGGACTGAGAAGGATTCAAACTACTGTGTGAACTTTGACATGTTGTTTCAGTATCAGTAGAACTAACTTCTCTAAACTGAATCTAACTGTGAAAAATACTGAGTGGATGATACCCTGTCTTGGAATAGCACAGTGCAGTTGTACTCACACCGTGTGTCAATAGTCTCAGTGACAGGGACAAATGTATTTTTTCGATTAACAAAGTTCATAAGCAATAGTAGTTCTTGTTTGTACATTCGCTAAACATGTAAATCACACAATAAAGGTTTAATAGTTATTAGGACCAAAACGATCGCGTCCCGATGTGGTCCAATTAACCGGTTTTGACTGTATAAGCCTTTTTTAAAAGAGAAACCTGAAGACTTTTGGATGGTAGACCATTATAAACTTTATCCGTTTGGACAATATGGTTAATGCTTCAGTTGAGCCCTTCAAACTTGAAAATGACTTTGTAAACATTTCCAGAAAGTCTTTAGCGTCTTTGTAGAATAAGGGGTTTTGAGAATGACTTGTTTATATACATTGCTCTCAAACACTTTGTGAGCAGTATATAAACACTTAACTGTAGAACAGAATAAAACAATAATTTTCAAGTTATTTAATCCATAGTAATTCTGTCTGCTTTCTGAATGCTGTAAGTTCTGTATGTATGTGCGCAAGTAAGAATTATCAGGCCATGCTCCAAATTTCTGTCTCTCAAGTCTAAGCTGATACAAGCTATACCCTAGATGTGACACCCAAAAATGCATCCAAAACAGTTACTCTATTAGTATGGAGTTTACCACCCATATTTAATATTAGCCTTTGTTCTTCTTAAAGGGATTTCCACTAGAGTGCGTAATGACTGTGAGGTTGGCATTTGATGTTAGAAAATAAGCCCTTGCTCACCTTAACAATCATGAATTCTATGAATTGCTAAAACCAAGAAATCTAATGAGCATCACGCTCGAATCAGACAATATAAACTTACATAGGTTTTATAGTTACACGTTAGATATTTAGCTTATTATATCTCAAATTCTATTGGAGATTTGTGTCACCAAACACAATCTCAACAGATGGACTTGTAAAAAAAAGTTAGACATACTGCTTCTAATTTGTCATTCTTTTTTATTTATAAGGCAAGATCTATGTATGTGGTTGGTGTTCTTTATTATTTATCATAGCCTAATAATAAATATGGGCAACACGGTGGCTCAGTAGGTAGCACCGCTGCCTCACAACAAGAAGGTCTAGGGTTGAATCCCAGGGTGGAGCGGATTGGGTCCTTTCTTTGTGGAGTCTGCATGTCCCCGTGTCTGCGTGGGTTTACTCCGGGTACTCCGGTTTCCTCCCACAGTTCAAAGACATGCGTGTTAGGTCAATTGGTATCTCCAAATTGTCATTGACTTTTGTATGCAAACACCCCAGCCGTGTAACTGGAAACAGCTGCACACCGGTCCCAAACCCAGATAAATGGGGCGGGGTGGAGAAGTCTTCACACAGAATTGTGTGGAGATTGTTGACTCATCAAGTGACCGAGAGTCGGCCGTGGCTGTATGGTTAATTCAGCCAATAATAAATCTGGATAAAATGCTGTAGTGAAATGTTGTGCTGTTTCTGTTTACCCTTCAGTCACAAAGGAGCAGCAAATCCTTCAAACTTCAATGTATCAGCTGAATCACAAGACCCAAAAGTTTGTGCATTATGATCATCGTTTTATACAGAATATATTTGGTGTGTTGTCCACAATGTAGGTGTTTCATAACACTGAATATCAAAGTTATTTTTGTTTATTTGACAATGAGCAATTGTTCCCATAGCATAAGCAGAAGAAGAATATGAGGCGTGCGATTCTAGGGAAATAAAGCTCCCTATCATATTACCACATTGGTAATTTCTTACTTATTAGACCCAGTGCCTTGCAACCATTCATCATAACCCTTGACCCATAAACAAACATACTGTCTGCTTTATGTCAGTCATTTCCTCAATTGTTAATTACCTGTTTTATTGAGTGTAAACTTGTGATTGTATGTGTTCTACTGTTTTTTACTGAAACTCAGAACCTCAGATGTGGTAATTACATCATGTTGCATGATTGATGAAAAATGTGAATTGACTCTAGATGTTTGTTGGGACAGGTTCTGGATCCAGTGTGACCCTCATCAGAATAAAGCATCTAATAAAGATTAATGCATGATTGAATTAATGGAGTATGTGGAATGGGGTTTGCTGATGTGCTCAGGTTCTTGTTACTTTAAAGCTGCTTTTCTGAATCACAAATTACATACACTGGAAAAAAATGCCAGAGAATGTGACATTTTATATATGAATCCAGGCTGCTGAATGTGCTTTTTAGAGGTAACACAGATGCATATTCTGAATATGTAGGCTTGATAAAATGACAGGACATTGGCACAGTGCTTGTTGGTGTACCTCTTAAATTTGTAGATGAGGAAGACAGCTAAACCCAAGAAGACCACAGAGAGGAGCATCAACATTGCAGAACTGCTGTGCCTAGGGATGGAGTCAACCAGTGGAGCTGAGAAAAGGAGAGATTTATAATAAGATATTTGTGTTTTCAAACATATAAAGTGATTTGGTGTTTATCCCTCTATGGCATATGGCTGCCCTCAAGCAACAAACTGCATTTGTTGCTATCATATTCCTTTAATTAAAAGAAAACAAAAAACAACAACAATAACACCTTTTTCATCACAAAGTTGCATTGTTACTTGACCTGTTTGGGATGAATAAAAGGAGGAACTGAAGTGGGTATCTTTTTTCCTTTGTTTTTAATCTGAGGGTGGGGCAACATTTTGAGACACATCCATAGAATGGTTATAGGAAACTATCATAATGGATGGATATGTAGTAAGGTGCTAATTTATGTCGGTATTCAATGTTTTTGCTGTTATATCTTCTGAAGAAATGAACAAAAACATTAATATGGCCAAAATGAACCTGTTGCAAGCATTTAGGGTCATTGCTTCAGACACTGGGTTTGAAGGCAAAGACAGCGTCAAAGAATGATCCTAAGCATTCGGTTCGATAGGTTTAGTAAGAAGTTTGAATATACAGAAACAATAACTTTATACTACACAGAAGTGCATACCTATATATGAATACACATGCATAAATCACTGTATATTCATTTATGTAATTTTTTAAAACATATTTATAATATAAACTGTGTTCCTTTCTACAAATTGTGTCATTACAGTTCTTTTCAGTGCTGTATAAATAACCAAAATACTTTACACTGATCGATCTGCCCAGGATACAAACTATTTAGGAGCGTAATGCATGTCAGAATGTAAGAACCTTTCCTCACATACAATATCTAAAACATACAGTGTTTCTTTTGCTGCATTATTCATCAACATATGTCCTTAGAACTACTTAAAAGGGTGCCTCCAAGTCCCAATGGAAATGTTTCTGCACTGAGAAACTCCATGAATCCCTGTCATTAAGACTCAGCTATATTTTCTTCAGCCGGCTGACTTTTTGAGAGACAGCCTCATGATGCCAGTGACCTTTTCTGGAACAGCTTGCAGGCTTTTTGAACCTTTGAAGGCTGAAACATGAGATACGGTTGTGCCACTAAAATGGCCAGTGTGTGGAAGTAAATGCACAGTTCTATTGTATGTCCTATAACAAGGTCAGGTAGTTACACATGTTCCTTTGGTTGTAAAGCATAGCATACTGGAGGAAAATTCAACACTTGATTTCACAAGACTTAACTTTATAAATGTCATTATAATGATTATTATTGGGTTAAAACATGTCCATTAGACCCAGAGGAAAAACGGAGCTGAGACGTTCAAACGGAGAATTCAAAACGCCTCACCTCACCATGATAGGAACCACAGTGGCTCACACTGGCCCAGCAGTAGTGAGCTGGCTCACTTCGCGCAGATAGCCCAGTTCACATTCTGCCTCTGGCAAGGTGAAGTCTGTGATCTGTTCCTCTGAGTCAAAGTCATGATTCTGCCTGTTTCTTCACGATAGAGTACCAGCTCTGTCTGAGATTCACCTATTCAAGTTCTTTTCTGAGTCTTTTTCAGTTTGTCTCAATCCTTATTTCCAGGTAGGTCAATATTAATTTTTTTTTGTTTAGAACAATTTGTTAAAAAAAACCTCAGTTCAAGTTTTTTATATATATTTTATTCAAAAAAGAAATAAACAAACAAATAAATTAAAAAATGGGCAGCATGTTGGCTCAGTGGGTAGCACCGCAAGAAGGTCCTGGGTTCAATCCCAAGGTGAAGCGGCCTGGGTCTTTGTGGGTACTTCAGTTACCTCCAACAGTCCAAAGGCATGTGTGTTAGGTTAATTGGGTGTCTCTAAAAGTGGTTCTTAGTGCGCAACTGTGTGTGCGCCCTACGACGGATTGACGCCCCGTCTAGGGTTTTTCCTGCCCTTTCACCCAGAGTTGCCGCGTGGGCACCAGATGGCTCGCGGCCCCATGTGGATTAAACAGAAGATAATGGATGAATGGATAACTAAAATAATATAAATAAAACAAAATATGCACATAAATATTTGTATTACTCAAAGATGTTAAAATAATTTCTTACCCAAAGTTAATTGTGTAATATAAACCACAACTCCTGATCCGGGTTTCAGCTCAAATTCCACCAAGTTTTGATTCATTGCACTGATGAGTATTTCTGAGATCTATGAAGTGAAAAAAGTGACACAAATAATACTGATAATAGGTACATCTCATTATAGGAATGGACTTTCTGGAAACACGTTTCAGATCTAACTGGAACTGATATGATCTCATGCCATCTCCAGTTGCACGCATCCAATCAGCAGTAGTATAAAACTATAGTCACATGATGTAATGGATGGAATTCCCATAACTTTCAAAGGAATTCGCCATGATGAGTGATTCTCAAAACTTTGTGTTATGGTGACCAAAGAGGGCATGGCTTTGTGTATTAAAACAATAGAGCCGAAATGGTGGAAATGCTTATTGCATTGTAAAGTACACAAGCTGGGAATTGTGTGAAAACCAACCTTTTTCTCTTTCATAGCCCTCCTTCGTCCTCTAAGTGAAAGCTAGCAGTACTCCTCTCCAATGCTTCCTTATTCCCACCACAATTTTGTTAGCCATGACTATGCTAACTGGACCAAAATTAACTGTTTATGTTAGCAATTTTTTTCATTCCCCACTTTTCACAGAGTTAAGAGAAGTACAAAAGCTGCTGTGACATAGGCTTAATAGAGTGAATCTTACCTGCTCTAGACCCTCCTCATTTCCTTTCTTGCCATCTGTGTGGTTTTTAATAGGAAGCAGGAAAAGTTCAGCTGTTGTGGGAATGCCAGGAAACACGGCCACAAGGAGCTGCTCAGCAGGAATATCTGCAACCTTTACAGAAAAGATGCTTTAGGTCAATAATACAGGGTAAGGCAAAAGCCATAGGACACAATTTTATGTAGAAAAAAAAAGGGGAAATTAGATTTCTGAATACCCCAGCAAATAAATCGGTGAGATGGGCTATCTTTTAGGATATATGAGGAAAATTGCCGTCACCTTGAAAGCCGTCATATTGGTTCAAGGGCCATTTTTTACAATGAGAAGGTTGTCATGGACTGTGGTAGCCTAGCGGTAAAGGTACCAGACTTAAATCCCACCTCTGCCAAGCTGCCACAGTTGGGTCCTTGAGCAAGACCCTTAACCTACTTGGATTGTAAGACTGTATCAATTGTAAGTCGCTCTGGATAAGGGCGTCTGCTAAAAGCCGTAAATGTAAATGTAGCATACCACAGAAGACCAAAAGTGTATCATAAATTGATTGCCACAATCAGATATGCAATGTTTCTTGTGATTAAAAAGAACAAAGAAATTTCAAACTTGTTTTGTTCGGCACCAGTAACTGAAGATGGAATTAGCGATTTTGATATATCAAATGATTCCGATTCTGTGCTTGAAAAGCATACTGAATGCCGGTGATGCTGCTATCCAGTGTGGCAGAGAATGCACATGATGATGAGGCATAAACACAAGACAATGTTTCACAAGCATGGGAGCATTCTAAGAAAATAAAACAATGAAACAAGCACAGCTCTCATTTTATAGTATCACTTGCATAAACATCTAAACCGAAAGCACCATGTGATGTCTAACGTTATCCAAGGTAGGCATGCTTTTGCTTTGTATTTGAACCTTCTACCATCCACAATACTATCTAGTATTGTAATGTTAGTTCACCTGTGAGAAAATAAAGTCTCATGGATAATGCTTTCTAAGGTAACACTAATTCACTACTAACGCATTAAGTGCAATAGTTGGTCAGCGATTTATAAGAGTAACATTAATCTAATGTTAGAGTGTCTCATCTTCTATATTTTTTGCTTGCATCACTTTCAGTGTTCATTCATTCAATAGTAAACCTCCATTTAATGGCAGCTAGGTGATCTCAGTAGTAGTTCAGTTGTAAGATATTTAACCTGTAATGGTTTAGTCAGAGTCTGCATGCCCTAATTAGTGTCTGTGCTAAGTGCTCTCTGTGTGTATGAGAGGGAGTGTGCGCGCCATGGACTGTCTAGGATTTGGCATTATTTTGCTATGGGAACCTACACTGCTCACACAATTAGATTATATTTCATTATTTATAAAATATAACCTAATTTTCGGAGTCAGGTAAAATATGTGCTGGAACATGAGTTGCGTCCACAGAAAGCCCATTTGCCACTGATGTGAATGTGTCTGATCAAACAATCAGAAACAATGAACTGAGGGCCCAATTTCCTGTAGAGACTCTTGTACTCACTGCCCAGCACCGTAAAGCTCGATTGGCATTTGCTATAGAACACCATAATTGGCAGATCCGCCACTGGCATTGTGTGCTTTCACATATGAAAACGTGTTTCACCTGAGCACATGACTGATGTAGCAGGGACTGAAGATGCTGTGGAGATCATTACCATTTGACCATCATGACCATTTTGGTGATCAGTGAAGGTATAGGGAGGCATATCCTTGTAAGGACACACAGACCTTTACAGGCTCTGTATGACCCTGACTGCAATTCGGAATCGAGATGAAATCATTGGACTCATTGTTAGACCCTGCACTGGTGTAGCAGGTCCTGGGTTCCTCCTGCGGCCCAATCATACCTATGCAAGCATATGCAGGTAGTTCTTGCAGGATGAATGAATTGATACCATTGACTGTTCCCCACTTACCCGACTTAAATCCAGTAAAACACCTCTGAGACAATATGTTTTGGTTTATCTGACACCACCAGGTTGTACTTCAGACTGCACAGGAGCTCAGTGATGCCCTGGTTCAGATCTCTTAGGAAATCCCCAAGGACAGCATCCGTTGTCTTATTAGAAGCATGCCCCAACATTGTCAGACATTCATACAAGCACAGTGATTCCACACAAACTACTGAGTACCATTTTGAGTTGCTGGAAGGGAATTTTGGTGAAATGGACCTGCTGCATAACTGTTTCAAGATTGTTGTGGTGTCTTTGTCATTTTATCTCCAACATGCCATAATATCAGAAGATATATTCTGCATAATTATTTCCCCATTTTAATCTCATATGTTTTGTCACAAAAGACCCTGGTGAATCAGGAAATGTAGAGCATAACTGATTTTTCCTCTTGACTTGGTGTTTCATATTAACCTAAATGATGGGAGCCTGGTGGTGAATTAATATTTCAACCCAAGTGTCTGCTTCAGTATAAGGCCTGAATGATTATTGTGCTATATGTAATACTTAAGATAAACAGTGTTAAGTTGTAATATTATGTAAATTATTCAGAGGTATTATTCTAAACATGCTATACTGAACATCTTATATAAAATGCTGATCCTCGTATTCAATTAGACTTTCATCAGAACTGAATTTTGTTGTTTGGTCTAATTTAGAGGAACAGCTTCTCATTTGAACATTTCTCATTTCCTGGCCACTGTCCTGAATCTGCCTTTAACAACTAAATTGTGACAATATCTATCTATAAAATATTATTAAAGCACTATACATCCTAAAGAAATGTGCCTACATTCAAAATCACAGATGCAATCACAACCCGTTCTATACCTTCTCATGCTTCACAGTAAATGCAGTTCCTTTTTATCCACCAGGTAAAAAAACACTATTCCAGCCTGAATAGCATGACTATGTCTCCACATGAGGTGTAATGGCACATGTGGTGGTGACTGAAGAGCACTTCCTTTAGGCCTTGCAAGGACACAATCACCTCCATAACACACTGAGATCTATCATTAGCAAAAGGAAAGGTTAGGTGGCAAAGAAAGGGGAAAGAAAAAGCTGGGTTTAAGAATGGGTTTAAGAAGAAATATGGCCAGCAGGAGTCTACAGGTCTTGCACATTTTAGGAAATAATTCCATTGTCAGATACAGGACACTTGCACTGGTAAGAACCCGGAAGCATTATAATTCTGAGAACACTCCATCTGAAGATTATTTGTCTTTCGCAAAACCTGCATATGCAAAGTTTCTTAGCTCCATTGTCAATAGTATGCTAGCCAACCCACTTGTTAATCCTGACATGCTTTTTGAATTCTGCCTACAGTTTTGTAGGGTTAAAAAGGATCACATAACATTACACATAACATGTGCCATTACACCTCATGTGGAGACATAGTCATGCTATTCAGGCACACAACCTTAAAGATGATAGGTAAATTGACAGTCGATACATTGATAGTCAAAGGACACCTTTATATTTCCTATGATAGTTTCTTAGAATGTTTAAGACCATTGTGTTATATAAAAGCAAAGAGGCATTAAGCAGCACATAGTTATATTATATATTATTATAGTTTATATTATATTAATTATAGCAATTATTCTAAATTGCCAAATGATCTCAAACATGTTATAAACTCTCCAACAACTGCATGCACATCCCCAGCTCTGTGAAGTTGTGCGCCATAATCTTACCCTGCATGCAAATGAAAACCCTCAGCAATGATGCAATCATACAGGCTGCCCAAGGCCGAAATAATGACCCTTCTGACTTAAGTGGACATGGAATTTGAGAGGGTAACCCATCATAACCCATATAATCATTTGCAGCCTCTTGCAAAACTCAGATATTATTCCACTGGGGGCATTTCCAGATAAGAAATGTCTTAGAATGGATGCAGTGTGTAAACTGCTGGGCAAAATAAAAGTGCCACAACTAAAATTGCAAAACATTAAGCTCTTAACAGTCTTAACAACAAATCACTGGTCATAAAATTAACAAGAACTACAAAAATGCCCTCCTGAGACCTGTGTCACCATTTGCTCATCACTGCTTATTGCCGCAGTGAACTGTTGCAGGCATATTCACTGCAAATTCTACTTGTGAACAAAGATAAAATTATATAAAAACCACCCTGAGTGCCTAAAATCTTCCAAAATACATTTTGATTTCTTTATCATAAAAGACTAGACATAATTTAGTATTCGGCCACAGTTCATGGTATTCACCTATATGCTTATGTTTTGGCGTGGTCAGAGATTTTAGTCACGCATTAAATACAAACTAACTGGCAACATTTTTAGCTACTTGTCTGTCTGTGTGTGGACAGGACCTTAATTTGCAAACATCAGGCACAAGGGACTCTTTACACACCACCTTCCACCACCAAATGGAGATAAAGACAAAGAGACATGTAGGGAATTTCCCAGTTGGACCATTTGACCAGAGAAGACACCGTCAGCACCATGCTGGTGTTGAAACAGTGAGCTTTTGCTTGATTTAATTACAAGATTGATTAGCACTTGGAATTTATTGAATGTGTACATTTCATATCTTTGCACAATAATGCTGTATTTATGAATTTGTTTGTAATTGATGAAATAATACAGAGAAGTATAACAGTATAAAATAATGTTTAAGCACACAAATATTTTTAGCTGACAGTATTACCGCAGACATGACAAGTGGTGCCCCTCTCTCTGCCGTATCCTTTCTTTTTTAGATGCAGCTTCTCTAAATTTATTAACAGTGACTTAGTTAAAAGGGGGTTAAATGCGGAGCATCAGACTCCTAACATAACAAAACCGAAAGAATAATGTGGCACTCCAAAGTTGCTCCAAAGAATGAGAGCAATTCGCGAACTTCTCGCGAGAGGGCGCAAAAGCACCAGTCGGGGCAGAGGTGCAAAAGCACGGTTCTGGAACGTCAGTTTAATGGGGAGTCATGGAGGTAGTCCGAATGCCAGGCATCGAGCATGAGCTCCAATGTGCATGCAACTAAATAGAAGCCATGCCGGCACACGTCTTATAGAGTGTGTGTTTGCCGGGTTGGGTGCAGACGACTAAAGACAGACTCAGAGCGCAAAGTGCCGTTCCAGGACACGCATTCGTCTAACGTGATACCTGGTGGCTGCTCTAAAGAGTACACGAGGACGCCGAAGCGCCAGAGGGCGAGCGAGAGCTCGAGTGCGCACGCAGCGCGAGGGGAAGAAGGGCGAGCATATAAGCTCAAGGGCACGCTTGTAGCGTGAGTGTGAATAACACACAAAAAAGGCGCAAAGCGCCAGGGCACGAGAATTAACTATGATTTGCGAAGAGTGCGAACAGATCGTGAGCAGCGCCAAAGCGCCAGAGGGCGAGTGCGAGTTCAAAAGGGAAGAAACCAGACTGGGACACGTCCTATTAAGGACGAATACCCGGCTGGAGTGAGGCTAGGTAGGTGCCGACGACGGAAGAGCGCTAA
>JAYJMA010097036.1:0-21847 GCA_036873895.1 Parotocinclus cabessadecuia
AGCCACACTTACCAGCACATCACACACTAACACACCACCACCACATCTATACACAAAAGCACACACAATTAGTGTTTTCAAAATTGACGAGTTAACACATTAATTTGACAAATTAAATGTGTTAACAAAATGAATAACCACTTCATATACTCAGGGTCATGGAGTAGCTGGTGCCTAGGCAGTAACTACCCTTTTAGGGCACATACACTCACACTAGGACCCTTTAGAGACATCATTTAACCTAATGCATGTGGAATGTGGAAGGAAACTGGAATACCTGCAGGAGACCCACATGGACATAATGAGTTGCATGGCCATTTAAAATCATACAACTAATTAGTAAAACATGTCCCCATGATATTTTGTTATTTTATATCTACAGCGCCTTACCCCCCGAAAAAGTTTGTACACTCTGATACTATGTTGTGCTCTTTTTTGCTGGTTATCCTTGCCGACGAGTGGCTTTTTTAAAACTAAACAGCTGTTTAGTCCCAGTGTCTTAAATTTGCTTTGCATTGTGCATGCTCTTACTTATTAAGCATATCAAAAAGTTCCACTGTTTTTTTTCTACCATGTGATTACACCAAACTTTTTAGTGATCGCCGATCACGATCATTCAACATTTTTTTCCTCGAAGATGATGTTTCCCCACAGTTCTTCCAGTTTTTAATAATATGTTGGGTAGTTCTTAATGTAATTTTAGTAGAGACAGCAATTTCCTTAGATTCGTTTCCACTGCTTGAAGCAGGCCAATAATTTGACCCTTCTAAAACAGATTAACATCATTTCTACGACCACAGGATGTCTTGCAATGTGGCTGTTTAACAAATGAGAAGCTACTCAATGCATCAGTTAGGGTTAAATAATAATAAATAATAATTGTTGCCAGCTGAAACATAATCACGCATGCAGTGGGGGACTCTGACCTATTTGCTTAGTTAAAGGTGATGACTTTTTTGGCCAGGTAGTGCGTTTTAAATGTTGTAATAATGTTAACTTCCACTTTCAACTATAGGTCTGAGTTTACTTACTATTCCTGCAAGTTCCTTTGAGAAATTTCTGCCTTTCTAATGTCAAATGTTTTGTAATGTCAGATTTATTTGAAATCTGTAGTTCACAGCAGATAATCTGTCATCACAGTTGACACATGCTATTAAAATATCAATAATTATTTGAAATGAAATATATTTTATGTGTGCTTATACTACATTAAATATGCAATATTACATTGAAATATATTTTATATAAATATGTATTTCCTATAATTAGTGTGCTGGGTATACTGCACATTGTTAAAGATTCTTAATATTCTTATTAGGAATATACACTACTCACAAAAAATTGGGGGATCTTTTTAATTATTGTGATCGGTATATTAAAAACAGCAACAAAGTTGTGGTTAATAGATGTGACTTGGACAACTAATTATTTATCTATGCACACACCACCACGTAAATAGTAGAATCAATATAAGATCTAAGAAACAAAATAATATACCAAAAGGAAAATGTATTTTGCTGTTCAAAGATACTCATGCAGGTCTTTTGAAAGCTGTTTCTTTCGTTCCTGTAACTTGCAAAAGCAAGATTCTAAAACCCTAGCCTGATTGCTACTATAGTTGGGTAAGCAGTGCTTAAAACAATTGTTTTCTGGGTCACCACAAATGCCAAGCTGCCAAATGACAAAGTAGTAAGAGGATACAGACAACAACATTCAAACGATCGTTATGAGCCACTAATGCACATACAGAACACACTTAAAATATTAAGCACTGTTTTAAAGGATTTAAATAATCCCTTTGTTTAAAAAAAAATTACAATAAAATCCTCTTTATCATATTACATGACAACTACCAGATGTTCACATAAAGGAGATTAACATCCATAGTCCCAAATGGCTGCCTGTAAGTAAAGTGAAGGATTGAGGCCTCCATTTCAGGACTGTAGCATTTAATTGTATGGTTCTATCTTAAGCACATAATGTGGTTTAACGGATTATCATTTTCACCCAGCTCTTCCAGACAGAATGCTGGAGCTTCAAGCTCTAAACTGTGTACCACGTAAATGTTGTATCAAGCATGTCTCTTCCAAGAGGATAGATTTGTCAAGTAAAGGCAAGACAAATTCAATTATATAGCACTATTTATACAATGGAGCTTTGTCTTAAAGCAGTTTTACAAACATGTAGGCTCAGAACTCCAATGACTGTGGCAAGGAAGGAGTATTTAAATGTGATGAAGAAGAAAACTTGGCAGGACCGATAATCAAAAATGTCCTTATACATTCTATGTGTCATATGTAAAGAGAAGTTGTGAAAAATAAATAATAATAGGTTTAATAGACAGAAGATAAAAACAGATAAAGAATTTATGCAGGTCAGTGAGCATTTTTTAGTCCAATAGAAGCGTAGTCGGTGCAGTTTTGGTGTCATGGCATGCTCAAGCCAATTTCTGTGATTGGTTCAAGAGCTGGCATGCTGCAAGAACAGGACTGGGAGAGAACAGAATATGTAGACATGTACTTAAGGATGTTAGGAGTAACAGCACGGCTAAAAGAGAACTAGAAGGTAACAGACTAGAACCCCTTCTTCCTTAAGCAGGAAATACAGCATAGGTAAATAATATATTGATATCTGTAAGCGGAACAATATGCATTGCAAAACTGACTACTGATATTTATTGTGCAGTTAATTACTTTTGTTATATTGAGCATATGGGGCATTATGGTGGTGCTCCTCACAAATCTTACGTTCTTGAACATGAATGTGTGTCTGTCAGAACCAGTAGCCATTGATACTCATGCAATGTTAATTAAACAAAATAAAAACACAAACAATTCTGAGTATATAAGCTCAAATCTGTGGCAGCCTTTGGTCATAAACACTAAAAATATGAAATAAAAATAACCAATTAGTTAAAACAGTATATGTATAAAACAATATGTGCATAAATACGGCACTAAATGTGATTCAAAGTTCCTCTAAGCCTCTAAACTTCCTCAAGTTAAGGTTATGTTTTCTTTATGTGAGCCAACCCAAACTAAGATAATAAAATAATAATTAAATGAATAATTTAACATTAAGAATAATTATTAAATAAATAATAATACCTTTGCTGGGGTATGATCAAACACACACATACACTTGTGTTTTCATATGATGAACAAACTGTTTCCCTGTGCTAGTGGACTTGCATATAAAACCACTGTACCACCCGAATGAAAAATAAATGAAAAACATTTATTTTTGGTTTTTACTATAAAAAGTATATAAGATCATCCACAGAGTCAGAGAGAGAATTTTTAAATTTCATTTTACTGTTTCAATTTAATTCTATAGTTTTGGTTTGAGGATGCAGGCCTTAAAGGCAGACATTCAAATACAAAATATGGCAAATAAAATGTTTACTGGGCAAAACTACTTTTGTGTGCATGGAATATTGTCCTCATAATTCTGAAAGTTTCTCATTCAGACTATACTCATCTATTAAATAACAAGGCAATATATACATATTCCACATATATACACAAGATTCATATATACAATGGTATTTTACCTGTGCTGAGATTGTCAATTTTTTATAGCCTTGAAAGATCACTCCTTGTGATTCATGTATTTTGTTTGGAAGAAAATTGTATTCCATTAATGTTGCAATTCCATTAATTGGAATGGATGAATGGATTGTCCAAACGTGATTTTCAGAGTGTGTGAAACTTACTGTGGAGCAAACAGAAAGTCCCAAAGAAACCCAAATGAAACCCCCCTTTGCCACTTTTAACAATTCACAATTAAGTTCATTTAATTTTTCCTGTGCTTCTTGGATGCAGTGAAATTGAAAGCCTAAAAGATTAAATATACTGCTCACAGAAATTTGCGGATACCCCAAAACAAAATATCCTATAATGCAATATCCCATATTTAAATATCCCCTAATTTTGTTAGTAGTGTAGTGTAATATCAAAATGTTACTATCAATCTGAATATAAACGAGAGTTATAAATAGTTGCTAAAACTTCTTGGAATGTGAGTAGTATATTGCTCATAAAAATTAGGGAATTAAATGTTCAGGAGTAGGATTTTTTTTTATGTCAGCAATTTGGAAGGGTAGAGGAAAGAAGTGGACTATAGACCAGAACCTTCTGGGTTTAAGCCACAACACTTTTACAAGCTGCTACTATTGGGCCTATGAGTAATGCTCTTAACCCCCAATTGCTTGGAGTATACTGTCACACCCACGGACTGCTCGCAGGACCATACCCAGCCAACCACATGTTCACTTCCATCACCCTCCTAATTTCACCTGGCACTCATTATCACATTCTGTATATATTCACCCCTGTTACACTCACTCGCCGCTAAGCTACTTGGCTATCTAAACTTTCCTACCGTGCTATTGACCCGTCTGTGTATGACTTAATGACTTGTCAATTTGTAAGGTCTATCTATCGATATATAGATGGTACATCTTCCGCCTCTCATTTTTGGCTCCAGTCTGATCCTTTGACTTAATAAACGTCTGCTTTCTGTCCACTGTTCATAGCTCAGCGTTACATATAAGCTCTAAGATTGTGTCCATTAAAATTTACTGTATGTAAGAGGTATAGGCATCCTTCTGACAGTGTTACACGTCCAAACATAAAAGTGTTAATTCATTGGCATTTATTAAATTTATTTGGCATGGTTTTAACATATTGGAGTTACTCAGAGGTAACTCTTGACAAAAAATATGCCCAGAAATGATTGCTGCAACACACAACACAGATATGCAGAGCCGGCTCTGACCAATGTGGTGCCCTAGGAGAGATTTTAGTTGTTGCCCCCTGCATCATCAGTCATCGGGACTATACACTCACACAGACACTGCTTTATGCTTTAGAGGTTTTTTTTTTTTTTCAATTTTAGAACGAAAACAACAGTAAAACAGTAAAATAAGAATATTTTAAGGTATTAAGGAAACAAATAAAAAGTAAATGAGTTATAAATATAACAGTATAACAATAAATACGCATAAAGGTGTAAAAAGTAAATGAGTTATAAATATAACAGTATAACAATAAATACGCATAAAGTGCAAATCAGTGCAATATGCCTACTGCAACATTGTTTTACAGTCTAATTCGCTTTGTCTTTTTTAGAGCAAAGTCATCTATGACATCATCATAGGTAAGCTGCTGTGAGATCTCACAATTTACACTAATCATAGAAAGTCCACTAAGGCTTTCTTGACCAATAGCAGATCTCAGGTATGTTTTAATGAGTTTGAGCCTAGAGAAGCTCCTTTCAGCAGCAGCCATTGCAACAGGAAGAGTGGCATATTTGGGTAGATTTCTGGGGGGTCTGGGTTAGAGGTGTGGTGTGTTGTTATTATGATAATTATTAATTTGACTAATATTATTAAACAATGAAGTTATGATTATGTCGACTTTGCTTGTTTGCTTGCTTTGCTTGTCATATTTATTAATTGTTCATTTGAAAAAAAAAAATAATAATAATACAAAAATATGCATGCAAGCATATGGACAGACAGCACCCCTAGAATTTGCCTATATTGCCTAATGGAAGGGCTGGCCCTTTAGATATGTCAATGATTAAAGGGGTGTTCCAATTATATGCTGGGTATTTTGGGTAGTTTACCTCTTGGTGAGAAATCATTGACTGCTACATATTTTGACTTAGAGAGTGGGTGCATCTTTGAGAGAAACAAGGTAATTATATCAAAAAATTGCCCACCAATAAGGCTGTCCTGTTGTCATATGTGTCTGCCAATTGACAGCCAGCCACCGACACCATCTTTCCTGTCACACCTTTTTGGTGTTGCGAACAAGATCCTGGGATGCTACAGATGGTACTGTATTGTCGGTATTGTTTGGGATCAGCCGATAGTTTGGTTAGGGTATTGAGGCCTGTGTGACACACTGCTACAACTGCCGGTGTGATGATCTGGAAAGCCATCACATGTGCCAGTGGGTCACCACTTGTAGCATGAGGGACGCTACCAGCTCATCAATATCTGTAGGACAACCAGCACAATTCCTTGACGTGCAGATTTATTGAGCATTTATGGGGCTGCTTGAGGAAATAACAGGGTCAGCAACAACATCTGTAAGCAAATGTTCCACAGGAAACTATATGGAACCTGTGTACCTCTAATACCCCAGCGTATCTCATCTTGTATCCAGGCTAGAGGTAGTCTAACTAGGTACTAGATCCTAATTTCAGTGGTACAGTATACCCCAATAATTGTATCCTTTTATGCTAATATTGTAATCAATAAGACAGATACCATAATATATCATTATTACATTTGTAGATGAAAAGGTTAATTTGATTCCAAAAAGTGCTTCTATTTTTATTTTTTATTTTTATACTTTTATTCTAACAATGCCAAGGGAGTACTATTTTAATTACTGTCACATTTCACCTACGCTAACCTAGTCTAATTGTGTCTGGGCTTACACATTCACAGGTTTAAAACATATCTACAAGAGACAGTCATCTGAAAAGAAACAGTCCTGGTACGTATTAATTATATGGTATGTACTGTAATATGCTTACTGTAAACAACAATTCTAAAAATCTCCTTTCTGAATAAAATCATAAAGAAAAAAAATAAGTAAAGTAATCAATGTGAAAAACGTGAAATATCATCCCTATGGTTTGTAATTACCAATCTTTTTTATTTGAAGTAAAAATAGAGAAGTTATAGCTTTGTGGAGTAGAACCATGGATAATGATGACATTGTGGTAATGATACCATTTGTGAGCTTGCTAAATGCTAAGCTCACTGAGCCAGTGAAGATTGGAAGCTTGAGGCCGTTAGAAATGACAAATTAATGAAGAGAAGGGCCGAGGAGTTCAAACATGACTGATCAATGATGTGAGATACTACCTGCTACATAAATCACACTGATTGCCAACCTCTGCAAAAATGAAGGATATGAAAACAAGGTTTAATCCGTGTGCTTTATGTTTGAAAATAATGATATTTAAGATACTGACACATTCTTGGAGCACACACTTTCTTAACAATAAAATATGGTTAATTTGTAGGGTCACCGTGCTGGGTCTGCACATTTTCTTACGCACCTCACATCCATTTGGCCATTCCTTTATACAAAGGTAAATCACTAGGAGTGTTTTATGACTCAATTCATTTTCATTCAAGCTCTGTCTTTTTCATCTGTCATCTCTCGTCTTTGAGGTATGGATGAGTTTGTGCATGTATGGTGCTTTACTGTGGCTGATCTCATTAGTATGTATGAGCAAAAAGACTCCCTGACTTATGGGGTTTAATTACTTACTCCCACCTGACTCCATAACACCTTCAAATCTCACTTGTCTTACTCTTAATGCAGTCAGACATAGAGGTCTTGGATGATTTCTTCTCAGCAAGCGGCAAAGTACACCAGTTTAGCTAAATGAATTTAGCTGTGGTTAAAAGTTGCCAATGCTACCTTGGTACAAACTGTATGTAAAAATGGAGACAAAAATGTTGTGTGTGTTTGGTGTTTACTAATTAAATTTACAGTTAATTTGACTTTCTTTTATTTTATTTTGTTATATAAATGGTATGTACGGAATATAATAAGTTTGATGCGAATAGAAACAGAATGTTACACTCTTTCAATCTTAACATACAGTATTTTTAGATTCTCTTAGACAAAAGTGAGAATAAATTGCAAACATGAGCCTTTTTCTAAAGTTGTATGTTTTTTTTCTCTTTGTTATCCAAAATAAAATGACCTATTATGCTTTCTACTCATGGCAATGCTGGTCTGTTCTTATCCATTTTTGGCTTTTTTGACTGTTAAGCATGCATTGTGTTATGGGGGTGCTTGCAAAACAAAAGTAAACTTTAAATAAAAAGTAAAAATATAAGTAAACAGGGTTCATTTTATTGACCTATTTTACATTTTTAATTTTCATTTATTATTTTGGCTATATACTTTCTATAGCCAGTCCCTAACACTAAGTAAATGCAAATGTCAAGTCTTGTCAAAATTTGCAGCCTAGTGAAGCAAACAATCTGGATATTTCTTATGTTGGATACCTGTAGCTTGATGAGGTGGCTCACTTTTTTTGTGTGGATTTTCAAAATATCTTCAGATGCAAGTCCACAGGGAAAATGACTGCTGAACTGTAAATCAGAAAAGGAGATTGCATACTTGTGGGTCATTCCTTTCCCTGGTAAGGAATGCACGGTGGACTGTTTGACATGAATCAGCATGCAACTGGTGAACCATGTCCGAGATCAGAAGACAGAGTGTGATCGCTCAGTTCCTTTTACCTCGACTCGCTTGTGAGGAATGTTGTTTTTAATAATGTTTCATAGAATTACGTTCTGGTCGGATGTGTGATTTAATGATAAAACAAATATTTCCTTAACATTAATAACCAAAATCACCCAATTAGTATGCCTTTCAATGCACTGGGCATTAACCTAATCATGATCATAATATTCTGAGAGATTTTGGTCTGAATATTAATATTCTCTGAGATTTTTAACTGAATGTTAATATTATTACATAAATAGGGTTTATTTTGTATATAACGTAGGTAAATAAATAATATACAAAATATTAGATATTCTACTTTTTAAAAAGTGTTAGCTAATTTCTATACAGTCTGAATTAAAAATCTGTAGTAGTTGGTAGTGATGCTGGCTGTGGTTGGGATTGGGGTCGGAGAGGGGCGGTAGAGCTGGAGGGTTTGTGGGTGAATGGAAATAAGGTGTCCCTTATTTGTTCACACTAAATGTGGCAAACCCAGGCACAATGTTTCCCATCATTTCCCAGCATTTACCAAAGGTTTGAGGAGCTCACACTCAGTCAGAGCCAGTTTCAGGGTTATGGAGTAATGGACATATGTAAAAAAAATTAAAGAAACTCAGCAGCATGTCAGACAAGGTAATGACAGCCTACAGCAATATGTTTTGACTAGCCACATTTAGCCGTATAACCTAGTCAAAAAGTGATATTATACTACCAAATTGGCAAAGGCATCAGTTACATTAGCAAAAGCTTTATTGGGACCTTTATATAATAGAGCTATTTATCAGTGTTATAGCTGTCAGAAATTGGTGGCAGAAGCAGAAAGTGGATTCAAAAGTACAAAGTACTGAGCAGGATCAAAGTAAAAAAACTGTCCAGAAGTCCAAACCGGAGCGTCTGGGCAATGAGACAGAAAAATGTAAAAACAAGAGATGAAAAGCAAAGTTGAAAACCAAAGTAGGGACTTTACATAGGGAGTAGCCAGATTACAGATTACGTGCTCTGTAAGAAGGTCATGGAGAGTTCAGGAATGATGAAATTTCAGAAATGATAGAACAGAAGCTAAGGTTTAAATGTCTGTGCATCATTAGTAGATTGGGTGAAGAGGAAAGAATAAATTGAGTGACACAGTGTGTGTGATGCATGCTGGGAAGTGTAGTCCTGGCGAGATACAATACCCTCTCCCAAGGAGTCGACTGGGACCAATGTATCCGGAGGACGTACACAAGGCCACGGAGACTAATGATCTGGGTTTTGAACATGAGTGGCCTGTATTAGTCTGGGCTCTCAAATGTGGAGGGTCAGACCCCAAGATGTCTTCAGGGAATGAGACGTGTCAGAACATGTGCTGTATGGGGAGCTCTGCAGCCTGGAATTCCTAAGGCTCATGGAGTGGGTTAATATGGCTGTCAGCTTTTTAAACACCCATGGACTAAAACACTGCTGGACTGAAAATAGACATAAACCAAAATGTCCAGCAAACAGCATCTTTATATTAAGTGATTTGTGCTAGGCCTGTAGGGGTCTTGACCATTGGAGAACAGGATAAGGGAGATTAACAAAATATGCAGAGAAGTAGATGGACTAAAAGACTGTAATTACTGAACTACAATGTGCTTCTACAGATCCAAGATCCCCTGCTCAATCCTGACCTGGACTCCACCTGTGTGTAGTCTGCATATCTCCCTACATTCCAAAGACCTGTGTGCTCTGTTCCCTGTGCCACCAGCTAGGCACCAGCTTTCCCGTAACCCTAAGAACGAATAAATTAAGAAAATATTAACGAATGAAAAGTGCTCCTGTTTGGTAAACAGAGGCAGTGATTCTAGACAGTGTGAGTGGAAACAAAGAGTTGGGTAAATATGAAGTTTATTAAGATTCTATTATGTAAAACCCACAATAACACTCACTGTATTTTCTGAAACTGTTTCTATCTGAAGTGCATGGATTTGATACAGGTGTGGTAAATGTAACGTGGTTACTTTCTGTGCAACATTCTGGAATGTTCTTGTGGTTGAGATGACTTGCTTTAAGACATCAAGTTTTCCCACCTACAAAGAATGTAGAGGTCTGTAATTTTTATGGTAGGTATACTTCAACTATGACAGACAGAATCTAAAGGAAAACCCAGAAAATCACAAGATTGATGATTTTTAAATAATTTATTTGCATTTTATTGCATAAAATAAGTATTTGATCAAATAGAAAAATACAACTTTTTTTAAACAATGACTTCCTTGTAGGAAGTTTGCACAAGTTGCAGGAGAGATTTTGGCCCACTCCTCCATGCAGATATCCAGATCTTTCAGGTGTCAGGGCTGTAGCTGGGCAACACTGAGTTTCAGCCCCAACCAAAGATATTTTATTGGGTGAAGACTGGCTAGGCCACTTCAAGACATTCTCTCACCATCCTAATGGTCATTGGTGAACTTCAAATGGGCCTGAACATTTGCTGGTGTGAACAGAGGGACCTTGCGTGCCTTGCATGATTTTAATCCATGACGGTGTAGTGTGTTACTTAGGGTAATCTTTGAGACTGTGGTTCTACCTTTCTTCAGGTCATTGACCAGGTCATTCTGTGTAGTTCTGGGCTGAACCACCCCCATATCATCAAACTCCCTCCTCCATACTCACAATGGGCACCATCTGCTCAGATTTTCTGCGTTGAAGAAAGACATGGGATTTTGGAATCAGGCCAAAGGACAGATTTAGACAGGTCTGATGGTCCATTTCTTGTGTTCCTTGGCTCAAGTCATTCTTGTCTTCTTGTTGTTCTTCCTTAGAAGTAACGTCTTTGCAATAATTCAACCATAAAGTCCAGATTCATACAGACTTTTCTGAACAGCTGATGTTCTTAAACTTGAACTTTATGAAGCATTTAGGTGGCCTTTTATCTGAGGTGCTGTTAACTTGCGGTTTCTGAGGCTGGTAACTCTGATGAACTTATCCTGTTCAAAAGAGGTAACTCTTGGTTTTCCTTTCCTGGGTTGGTCCTGATGAGAGCCAGTTTCATCAAAGCGATTGATGGTCTTTGTGACTGCACTTAAGGACACTTTTAAAGTTCTTGAAATGTTGACTGACCTTAATTTCTTAAAATAATTATTGACCATAATTTTTCTTTGCTTGGTTGAGAAGGTCTTGCCATTATATGGATTAGAAAATTAATTAAACTGGGCTATTTACTATATACCAACTCTATAACTGTACTCTTCACAACATAACTAATGGTATCAAGCACATTAAAAGGGCAATAAATTCAAGAAACTGACCCTATCTTTCTGATGGATAGAAAACTTGAGTTCACTTGATTTTATACTGTACTTACTGAGTTACATGTTTAATTTCTGTATGCTGAAAGTTTAATCATAGACACGCAGGTGTCTGTAAGCTGAAACAAAATCACTTGATTATGTCACCTCTAGGCTTCATGTTATGGGCTTCACTACATCTAGAATGATCTTTTTTAATATACAGTAGCATACTAATAAACAGCAATTTGTCATTTGTAATTATACTATAATTTGTTCTTTCATTAAGTCAAGTCAGATTTATTTAGCGCTTTTTACAATAGAGCATTAACTTAAAACAGCTTTATAGATATAAGATATTATATTATCTTATACGGCCAGTCTCAACTGGAATGTCACAAAGTGACTATAGTGATTAACTATAGTGCTGCTGATAAATAATTTTTCTAAGATTTTAGAGAAGTAAGGTAGATTTGAAAATGGTCTGTCATTAAACAGCACACAAGTGTCAAGGTTGGATTTTTTATTCAGTGGTTTATTTACAGCACATTTAAAGCATTTTGGCACATAACCAAAGGTCTAATAAGCCTGTTAATGATTTAAATGAGCTGATCAGTATTAGTAATTGAAGGTGAAGACTCTAGTCCTGATTTACAGCTAATTAAACAGACAGCTCCACTAAGGCAGCATCTGGAAGGTTGCTGAATAGATGGGTGAAATGATGAGCATTGAGTTTTAAGTCTAAAGTTTTCTTTCTTACCATTACCGAGGAAAAATATGCAGCTTTAGACTTGGTTAGGGCCTGTTTGTACTCTGCTATGCCTCCAAGCAATCTCAAATACGTACAATATTTGCGTTATATTTGCGTCTCAAATACGTACAAAACTTGTGTTCTGAGTGTGGTCATTATACCATTATGCTTGCCGTTTTTCCATAAGGCATTTGAACCTAGCAGGAGCAACTATATCCAGAGTTGAGAGAAATACACATAATTGGTTGGTTACACGCTCAAGATGATATTAATATTTGATCTAAAGTGTGATTACTAGTGATGGGCCGGTCCTATCACATTTTGAGTGATACTCATGGATTATAAAATGGACTCGAAAGTGAATGCTAAAATCACCCACAATTACAACTTTAATGTGATAGATCACTGTCACATTAAGGATCAGTATTTCACATAAATTAGCCTTGTAATGAGATTGAGCACTTGTCAAAAATTGTGACTACGCCTCCCCCATAACCATGAAGACAAGGATGTTAAACATAACTGTACCCGGGAGGGAAGGCTTTATTTAAGGCTAAAAAATAATCCTATTTAATCCAAGACTTGGTAAGACAGAGGGCATGTAAGTGTTTAATAGTGAGCATTTCATTTACAATCACTTCTTTGCTGCCTATCCCTGGCTCTAGATAGTCAGCCAAGTGGGATGGACACCGTCCCATCCTAAAAGGTAAGAATCAAAAGCTGTTCAATTATCTATAAATCCCACGTTGTTTTCAGAGCACCACTTGGACAGCCAACAGTTATTGTATATTGTTTATAGTTATAGTAATAGACGTATATTGTTATTGTACATGACTAACTATTCTAGAAAATCTGTGACTATGGAGCTCACTAAAGTTCCCTACTATGACCGGCACTCTGGCTCCTGGGGTATATGTAACCTTAGCTGCTGGTGTCACAATTCAGAGTCACCTATGACCAGAGATATTTCAACAGTTTGCTCTGTGGGAACAGGTAAAGATTTGCTAAGCTGAGATCTGAGATCGCCTTCTCTAATGTCTGGATGTGCAGCTCTAATGCTACAATCTTCTCTGTCAGACTAGCTACAAGCCTACACCCATCAAAAACAAAATTTACACTAATGATGGAAGTAGCGGCAGGACTAGCTAAATATACCACACTTGGCACAAGGATCAAGACATAGAGAGGACATGCAAGCTCCACACAGACACAGGTCAGAGTCGAACCAGGGATTTCTGGAGGTGTAAGGCAACCAGGCTAACCACTTGCACTATTTACCACCATGCCTGCAGTAATAAAGTAAAGTACGAGTATGCACAATTTCCTAACTTGATTGTGTATCCAGTTGTTTTAGTAGTTTTAGTATGTCATGGACAAAAATATATATGTGGCCTCTCCAGCGCGCTGTAAAAATCCTGAAAATAGGCACGATTTATTATGATTAACATTTACATTATTTAATGTATGCCCTTTTCAGAGTTACTAATATAAAATCATAATACAAGCAATTAAGAGATAAATGCTCAAGAACCGTAGTAGCTTGGCATAAGTGGGATTTGAACCCTGGACCTTTTGTTCCATAAGCCAATACCATAACCGTCAGGTCAAGACAGTCCCACATATCAAATAAGGAGTGTGAAATGTAAGAATGCATTACAGCATAGATAATAATAAAATATAAATGATAATATTGCATATTAACTATAGATTGATTGCAAACTGGTATGTTGTTTAATTGGATGTGACTGCTAATAATCTAATATAGTTATATTATGTATACAATTTCCACAAATATATAGTGTATATTTTCAGCTGATACACATCTGCATGAGAAGTTAATAAACAGAATAGAATGGTGTACGATTTTCTATTTTTTTATTGATTTGGTTTAGAACAGTGATCCCTAACGGTGAACTTATTTCAATATGATACGTTCCATTCGTTATGGGATTTAAATGTACATATGCCCCTAAATGTAGCACCAATTTAATGCATTCTAATAATCTAATTTTCTTTTATATATTGATGTTGAGATTGAGTTAATGTTATACCAGTACCAGTACCAGTAGAATTTAACTACATTAATTACAATAATTTACAAGTCAAACAAGCACTTCTTCAGTACAGAATAAGCAATGTGTGTGTGTGTGTGTGTGTGTGTGTGTGTGTGTGTGTGTGTGTGTATGTACTTGCCAGTGGGTGGAGGAGGAGTGCACCAAGCTATTGTCATCAGGGTCATTTACCTCACTACCTCTCTCTGACACATTCATTTTTATTGTGCAATAGAAGACTGTGTGTGTTTTCCCACATGGGTATGTATGAAGGTAAATAAATCAGCAACTCCCTCCTGAGCCTTTTCCCTACTTCCTCTCTGTCAGTGTTTCAGGTTCTAAATTACACAGAGACAAATGGGAATCCCAGCTCCATTATGTTTCTAATTAACGTCTGGGTGAGTTTTTTGTTTCCACATGATAATTTATTTCACCCCACTTCGACACACTAACAAGCCGAAGCTCATGATCCTCATTTTCTTTCTGTTTATGTGTGAAGTCACTTGCAAACACTTATTTGTATGTGCAAAGGCTCATTAGACAAGACCATTTTAGCATATCTGTAGGTCACTAAAAGGCATGAAAACACATTAAAGTGTCTATGTGAATGTAATTTCCAAATAACAATATACGTAATGACGTACAAATAACACACCAAGTTGGAATTGAATCAACCTTTAGCGTGAATGTAATGATATATGTAAGTTATGACAAAATTAGAGAAAGGATACGTTTATTGTGAAAAAAAACATTCATAGGTTGCCAAATCTGACGTCCCAGCTAGTCCCAAAAATGCTTAAATAGCAGTAAATTTAGAGATCAGGTAGGCCAAGGAAAGTGTTGCAATCTGATGGAGACCTCCTTGCTGTGAGTGGGCGAACCTTATCCAACTGAAAAATGGCAGTTTTAAGGCTACACGTCGCCACAGGATATCTTGCATATATTGCTTAGTATGGTTCGTTTCACTATTGGGGTGACTGACTGTCGCCACCATCGTCACAGTTAGGGCAGTGTTCGTGACACTTTACCACGAGGCTTCAATGCTCAAATGCAACTGCTGTAGGATTCTAGACAGAACCTGGATTTTTTCACTAAAGATGTAGCAGTAAAGGTTTCTCATTTACAACAAAATATTACATGATGGTATCACTGAGTGCCAGTTGTGTCTTCAGGTGCCACCAGATGCACTCTAAGTGCACTCTAAGAAAGCAGCACTGTGAACTACACATCCCTGAAGCCACTCTGTGGTTATGTGGTGTTATTAACTGACTGACTGTAAGATAAGATATAAATGTATGGAAGCTTATTCCGGTCTTAGTTCTTCTTGTGGATATTTCTGTTCTCCATTTCAGGAGCCGTTAAGTTGTGTCATGTATAGCACAATGATGACGATCAGCCAATTTCGTATGGTCTGGGTCTTGGCTGCAAGAAACTGTCCCTCTGTTGCAGGATCTGAACCTGCTTCTTTTTGCCAATAAGTTTAAGTAGCTGTCATCTCTTGATGTTGTGGCAAATGTGCGACCATGCCCTAGTCTTTGTACTGTTCTGGTCTCTTGAAAGTGGTTCCACAGTTTGTTGATTATGCTTTGGGATGTTCCAAGTGCTGTTGTCTGCGTTTTGCCAGTATTTTAAATATCTCCTAATTTCTGAAAAAAAGGGAATATTAGACTCTGATGAATACGAAGAGGATTCCACAAGACCTGCTGGACAATATGATTCTGTCCATTCCACATCACAGTCAGTGTGTTTTGGCAGTCTTGGGTGACCATACACCCTACTGAATAGTCAATGTGTGGCACTCTCATCCAGTTTGATATGCTTCTGTTTACCACTATGATTATGTCACTTGGTTCTCAATCATCATTATTGACCTTGCATCTAATTTGCATAGTCTAACTATTCTCTTGAGCACACACAAGCCAGGAGATGGGAATAGGTGCAAAGGGTAATGTTTTTATTTACAATAAGCTGAAGAATGTGACAGCTGCTCATAGTGCTTGTGCTTGTAAGTGCTGTGCTCAAAGTTCCAATCCAGTCGTACGTTAGATAGAAACTGATACGTTAGTGGTGAAGCTGGATGAAGTCTAACCCAGGTAACAGCATGGCAGGGTGGTGAAGCTGCAATCTACAGAGGTTGAGAACTACAGAACAACATGGTGTATAATAAAGAATGGTAGAGAGAATGATCATACAGTGACAACTGAAACAAACAATAGGCAACAAAGCCGCAATCAGATGTGCTGAGATTGCTCCTTAAGAAGTGCATTCTGATTGCCTGAGATGGGTGTGTGTCATCGGCGATCGCCACGAGCAGTGTGTGCGCGAGGAGGTGTCTGCTTCAATGCCTCACCCGTTGCCACTACATGCCACCCTTTGACCTGCTACTGGGGGAGAGATCGCACACACACAAATACATAAAAGCATACATGCAAAATGGAGCCAGAGGAGACAGCAGCCCTTGCTGGGACGCACCCCTAACTTTTCCCCGACTCAGGAGTTGACTCCCGGCAACCCTCCTGGTTTGTCAGGGTGCGCCCTGTTGAAGGCCTCAATCAATGCCAAGATGGCCGATAAGGGGATTTGGCACCGCTCATCCGAGCCATAGCCCTCCCAGTCGACCATGTACTGAAGGCCATGTGGGTTGGCCCTCAATGATACAGGAGGGGCATGAGGTCCGATGCAATCACTGACTTGACCTGTGAGACATGGAAGGTAGGGTGCATCTTAAGGTGCGGGGAGCTTTTTGGATTCGGCCGTGAGGTGGATGTTTTCAGTGGAGAGCCAGACTGACTGGTAGGTAGGGCTGTCCTTGCCTACCTTATCCTACCTTATTCCTACCTTATTTCTGCACCTTAGAAATCTGCCTGAGAATTATTTTAACTTAATATTGGACTTTATCATTTTGCTGCGGGTTCTCTGTTTAATAAGTGGAGCAACACTTTCACTTTATTTGTGTGCTGCTTTTTGTGAATGTGTACATGTAGGATAAAAAATCTGTTCAAAAATACATGCTGTCAATTGGGACTTCGGATAGCTGATGATTGGCTGGGAGGCTTCGATTGTGTCATTTTTTTTTAATGCCACAGTTGTCTTCCAGCTTGTTCTCTTTCAACAGCCTTGTACTGCAGTTTTCACAGCTTTATTCCTCCGATTTTACAATTAGCTTTCTTTTTTATATTCCGATACCACTGTAAATAATACATAAATATTACTGACTCAGAAGAAGATGTTCATTGCACTCAAGGTGGTCAAGCTGCTTACAGATAAAAACCCAATGCACCCTTAACCTCAGAGTTAATTATATTTTGTAGTCTAAATTTTAAAAAAGTTTAAGTTTAATCTAACAAAGATAGTACATCACTCCTTTTACTATGTGACCTATTAAATTGGTGCCTAATGTTACTCAGACTGTTCAGTGTCTATGCATATGGTTATGCGGTGGTGCCTGAGCTCATTTGAGAGGAGTTAGCTCTGGAACAAATTTAGGCATTTACATTTTTATTAGAATCATAATTATAAACTTGCTCCATTACAGCCGGTCACCTCACCTTACACACAAGTATACCAGAATACTTGACCGTTCTGTACTTAGACTTTATAGCTGAGGTTGGTCTGTTCAACTGAAAATAATTTTGCAAGCTTTAAACAAAGATCTAGATACTGTCTGAAAATACCTATCACAGCACAACAGTGGTGATAGCTAAATATTTCGCATGTTGGATTTTTCAGCAGGGACCAGGCAATTGCTCAGGATTTAAGGGGAAATGGATTCTGCCAAGTACACCAACATTCTTGAGGGAAAACCCATGGTCCTCTGCTAAACCACTGATGATGGTTTATGTTTCAACATGACAACAACCATAAACACATTCTACTAACACACAATAAGGATAGGAAAATTACAGACCTCAGTGACACTCACCACAACATTTGAACTTAAGTAGAATAGGCAAATGTTTCCCAATAGGCTTTCAAAGCTAGGAGAGATACTGTATATCCAAACTGGCTTGTAAGTAAAGTACAAATTGGCTCTATGAAGTATTTCATCGGGGGATCATGACTGTGTTTTTTGAGTGTTTCCGTTTTAATCGGTTTTTAAAAACCATTGCCTTTTTTCTTAATTGAATGTAGTAAGGCAAACTGTGTTAATAAAGGTAAGTATTTCAATGCGTTTGGATTTCAGACTGCAATACAAAAAGTGAATATTTAATGTGCATGTACTGTAGCTAGGAATGCATGTAGCAGATGATTAAATTCACATTTTATAAAACAAATTGCCTTTTAATGGTTCGCTTACTTCTGAACTCAACATTATATAGATTCTTATAAAAGAAATAAAACCAAAGCACTACATTGATCTGGTTGCTAGTGCCACGGTCATCAAAAGTCAAGAAGAAGTAGTGGCACAGGTTTGCTGTTATCCAAGAAGTAGGTTTTCACCTTTCTCACCTTGGAATTCTCTAGGTGACTGGATGGCAACATTCTTAACATTGTGTTCTGCAGACCTTTATCTGAGATTAGTGTAACTCCACTACTACTACTACTACACCACTACTGTTCTATCTACTTGTGTACTTTACCACACCTGGATTCTTTTTCAGCTCTTCCTTTGGAACCTGCCACCTTACATTTGATCTCTCTTTTCTCTTCATCCATTGACTATGCCCTCTCTTCTCCAGGTGAAGGCAATCTTCTTGTTTTGCCCCCTGGCTATCAGATGTGCTGCATAGATGGTGAAGATAACTTAGATCTGCTGAGGGAAAATGGAAGAAGTCCAAGCTTGATGCAGATCCCTATTGCAATCTCCTTTCCACATTCTCATCTCAAGACAGCCTTCTACAGAAGCAAACTGGAAAAATCCGTTTCAGATGTATGCAAACTCTACACAGATTTGTCATCACTCATCAAACCACCTCCTCCTGCTCAGTCATCCTTTGTAACTGCAGAAGACTTTGTCACCTTCTATGAAAAAAAGATAAGCATGATCTGCCAGTCCTTTGCACCCCAGTGCAAATACACAACCTCTGAACACACTAACCGTTTTTCTCCTCTTTCCACAAGTGATTTATTTGAACTTCTTTCATCCAGCAATCCTACCACATGTCAGCTAGATCCCATTCCATAACTACTGTTACAAATGATTGCTCTGTGCCTTCTTTCCTTCATCTTCTCCTCCATCAAGTCCCTGGTGTCTGGTCATTTTCCTTCTGCCTTCAAGACTTGTTCCTATCTTGAAGAAACCTACACTCAATTTCTCAAACATACACATCTCTCTCTTCTCTCTTGTCTATCAAAAATACTCAAACATGCTCACTATAATTAGTTATCAACTTCTCTCACAGAATTAACTATGGAATATTCTGGTTTCAATGCAGCTCACTCCACAGATACTGTTCTGATTGCTGTTTCTGAGAAACTTCAGGCTGTCAGTGCTTCCAGATTTTCATTCCAGGGTTTCATTCTTTCTGTCTCCTTTCTTTCTCCTTTCTTCTTTTCAGTCTTGGAATCACAGGCTCACCTGGAGGGTCTCTCTAATCAGGTATCATGGAGAGGCTCTGTATCTGCACCTCATCCTCTTACAGCTGGAGTTCCACAAGGCTTCGTTCTGTGACCTCTTCTTTTCTCTTTCTTCACCCATTCTGAAAATGGGTGAAAATCTTATGGCTTCTCCTATCACTGTTATGCTGATGCTCACTTCCCTAAACACGTGCAGGTTTTCACCCATTTCTCAGCATAACTGGAAAGCATCTCATCATGGGTTTCAGGTAATGAATATTAATATTATTAATTATACTAAATTAAAACTAAATTGCTTTACATTCTTGCAGATGGACCCCTCTATCATTATCATTGCCAACTCCTAGTTGTACTCCTTCACACCTTCTGAGAATGCACGAAACCTTGGGGTTATCTTTGAAAATAATCTGAGATTCTCTGCTCACATTTTCAAACTGACCCATCATGTAGGTACCTTCCCTACAACATCATGAGAATTTGACGCTTGCTTTCCAGGGGAGCCACCCACGTGCTTGTCCAGTCACTTGTTGTATTAAAAATCGATTACAGCAATGCTCTTCTGTCTGGTCTTCCAATGCATACAATTATTACCCCTGCAACTGATTAAGAATGCAGCAGCACATCAGGTTTTCAATTTACATAAGTTTTCTCATGACTCCATACTGCTGAGTTCACTTCACTGGCTCCCTGTAGCTTCCCTCATCGGATTCAAAACCCTGATGCTAGCCTACAAAGCCAACACCAAAACATGCACCATTTTACCTAAAGGATCTAATTAAGCCATGAAGGTGGCTGAAATCTGCGAGAAATGTTTCCAGCACTTTGTTGAAGCTATATCACCATGAATTAAGGCAGTTCTGAAGGTAAAATATTTTTATTTCATTTTATTTTGTTGAACAACATAAAATTCAGTTAGCAATGCTCTTCCTTCCACAGACATACACATACTTCATCTTATGTTTCTCTTTCTCAGTTAAGCTTGCTTACACACTGCCCCACACACTGACTTATTGCTACTGGTTTCATATGAAAGTCTGTATTAATTCATAATTAATTCACCCAGAAAAACAGTGTGTAATTTGTACATATAGCAGACTTTCCTCCTAAACCTGACATTATTGTTACTAAGGTAGAGTTTTGACAAATGACAGAGCAGGGCACACAGTTATTGCATGCTGCCAGATATTTCTTATTCAAAGCTTTGCTGTTTTTTGTTGCCAGTGCATAACTTTAACCACATTTTACTGGAATTTGCCTTTATTATAAAGTGCTTACACACTTTTTGCAAAACACATTAAGTATCTCTACCGCTGCATGATGAAATACCGTTGCATATTTCTGGTTTTATATGACAGAAGATTGTTTTAGAATCAGTGGAAAACAACTGACATAAATGCACTACTGATATTTAATTTAATTGAGATAAAGTGACAAATAAAGCTCAGACTACATTGCTGTGTGTCTAAGAACATTGCATGAAAAATAACATATATATATATATATATATATATATATATATATTCTTCTACTGCATACTGAGGAAAGGGTCTCAATACTTATGACCATGTGATATTTCAGTTTTTCTTTTTCAATACATTTGCAAAAATTTCTACGTCTGTTTTTTTCTGTCAAGATGGGATGCTGAGTGTACATTAATGAGAAATAAAATTAGCTTTTTTGATTTTAGCAAATGGCTGCAATGAAACAAAGAGTAAGAAATTTTAAGGGGTCTGAATACTTTCCATACCCACTGCATACAGAGTATATAGAGTTCAGTAGTAGTACAATAGTAGTAGTACAATGTCTAAGAACTTTGTCTGAAAAATATCTACTAAACTCTCAATAATGTACACTCATCATCTCATCTTGATAGAAAAAAACAGACATGTAGAAATATTTGCAAATGGATTAAAAAAGAAAAACTGAAATATCACATGGTCATAAGCATTCAGACCCTTTGCTGTGATGCTTCTATTTAACTTACAAGCTGTCCATTTCTTCTTATTCTTATTC